>JASDQU010881491.1:0-27027 GCA_032191745.1 Picea mariana | reverse complement strand
AGATATTTCATGTTAACCAAAAACCACGCACGTTCCTATTCTTAATAATGTGTGTGTGCTTTAGGAACACGCGCTCGTTATTTTTATTTAAATTCTTTTTAGGAAAGTGCACACATCTTTGAATGTGTGTTTCTTAGGAACACATGCACATTCTTGAGAATGTGCACACATTCCTAGAAACATGCTTGCATCGATCGTTGAGTGGAGGTTTGGGTTTTGTCGAACCTGTCACATCAGGAAAACGTGCACATTCCAAGAAACATTCACATTTTCCTGATCACCTCGTTGTCACTTTATCTTCCACCAGCTTCATGCACTGGCCCATGGATACAACATAAAGGTAAGCTACGTTGTAACACCTCTAATGGTTACGTGTATACAAGTACTAAATTGGAAAAAATATATTCTAGAAATCTCACCCCTTGCAAGAATTATTATCAATAATATGGGAATATTATTGAGATATAAGGAAGGAGAAGAAAGACACAAGGTTACATAAGACACATATAAAATAAATGCAAAAACAATAGAAAAACATTACTGCATAAGAAATACACAACGTGACATAAGACAAATAGAAAATAAATGCAACAAGAATAGAAACACTTTGATGCATGGAGAGGATCCTACTAGTGTACATAACATGAGCCAATAACCAAATTCACTAGATTAGTTATCACTACTTGGGTAACCAAAGTACTTGATGTTTGCATGAAATTCCATGCCTTGAGAATCAGTGCAATGCGAACAAGTACCAAAAAATGGTGTATGTACTATGAGATAATAACCCAATTCATTGGAGTAGTCATCTCTACTTAGGTCACCAATTTAGTTGAAGTTTGCATGAAATTTCATGCCTTGAGAATTAGCGCAATGCATGGAGAGGATCCTAATGGTGTGCATAGCATGATCTAATAACCAAATTCACAAGAGTAGTTATCACTACTTGAGTAAACAATGTGCTTGATGTTTGCATGAAATTTCATGCCTTGAGAATTAGTACAACGAGAACAACTACCAAAAAATGGTGTATGTACTATGAGATAATAATTACCCAATTCATTGGAGTGGTTATCTCTACTTAGGTCACCAATTTAGTTGATGTTTGCATGAAATTCCATTCGTTAAGAATTAGTGCAATGCACGGAGAGGATCCTACTGGTGTACATAGCATGAGTTAATAACCAAATTCACTAGAGTATTTATCACTACTTAGGTAACCAATGTGCTTGATGTTTGCATGAAATTCCATACATTGAGAATCAGTACAATGAGAACAACTACCAAAAAATGGTGTATGTACTATGAGATAATAACTCAATTCATTGGAGTAGTTATCTCTACTTAAGTCACCAATTTAGTTGATGTTTACATAAAATTCCATGCCTTGAGAATTAACACAATGAGAATAACTACAAGACAAATGCACAAGGAATATATCAAGCATATATAAAAGAAAGAGAAGAGAAATATCTAGAACCAATGAGATGGATGACAAGCAGCGAATATCAAGAGGGGGGTTGAAACAAATATGATTAGTATGTAAAGAAAAAAACTAAACTATTGAAATGGGATGTCATAAAATAGCATATATATTATGGAATGAGAAATAAGAAATCCTAATGATTATAAAATAAAAATAGAAACCATGCTAAAAATGCAGAAACGTAATGTCACATAAAGAGAGGGTAAGAGAATGATACCTACATTTACACAAGCACGAGTAATGGAATATCCCATTTTTGGGTGTTCCATATGAGAGAAAAGAGCCCCATTAGTTGTGTTATAAAGATAAATGTGAGTAGTTTAAATAAATATCTAGGAAGTGATTTATGTAAATGAGATAAATGAAATGTGAAGAGGAAAATGATAAAAGTTAGAAATATGGTACCTATAGTCAATTTAGAATAGAAGTTGATAGTGTAAGAGATTGTTGAACCATAGTAAATATGTGAGGATGGTAATATTAATGCTATGCCACATTATATACCTACATAAAAAAATAGAGGATATGAGTTGATGAGGTAAGAGCTTGGTGAGGCATAATAAAGATGTGAGGATGGTAATATTAGTTACATGCCACGTTATATACCTACATAAAAAATATTAGAATCTTAAACCTAGTAAGGAGGGATGGCTATCCCAAATGTTAGGGAAGGATAGGAAGCAAATGAAAGTACGTAAGGATATGAAGAAAGTGAAAGTACGTAAGGATATGAAGCAAATGAAAGTTTGGAAAAGAGAAGGAAGAAAATGAAAACAAATATAGGGCAGAATCAACAATGACAAGAGGTGATAGGTGATTCTATTAGGGATAAAATAATAAAATAAATAAGGTAAGAGGAATTATTTTATTATTTTATAGTTGAGTTAGTTAAAAAAAATGAAAGAGGTGGTGATGCTAGGATTGATCTAGTGTTGGAATCAAGTGAAAGGAATTTATGCTAGTGAAGGAAATATGTGAGAGACAATGATCCTAATGAAACATTAGCAAAGGTAATAGGTGATAGGAAGGAGATGTTGTGTAATAGACCTCATATTTATATCTATTCATGTTGATTAGTCTCATCTAGAAAGAATTTATGGTGACTCATTTCTACTTGAGAAAATTACTGTAGATTTTAACCTTGTACAATTAATTACTGCAAATAGATTCTTAATAAAACATAAAATATACAATGAAACACACACACATTACACAAAGTTGTTTACCCTAGAAACCCAAACCGAGAAAACCAACAACCTATTTAGAGTCGCACCTCTAATATTTTTTTCATTTTTTCTTCATTGATTACAATAAAATATGTACATATGATCCCATAAGATCCAAAACATTAATACATTGACCAAGATTAGTCAACAACCCTAAATCCTTAATCAAAATTAGAAAACCATCGACCAAAAACATATGCCAAAAAACCACAAAAAATGGATGCAAAAAATGCCAAAAACAGACCAAAAACCTTTTGTGAGGCACTCTCTCCCCCAAACCCCCGCAACCCTCCCTGTTGAGGGGTGCTAAGCACCCGCCAGATCCCATTTTCTCCAATATTAGTTTAAATTAAATGAGATAAATTTTGCAAACATATAACACATACTCAACATTCTCCCACTTGTTAGTTTATTTTCATATAGGGGGTTACAAGATTACATAGTCAACAATCTAGGGAAACAATGCCCGTAGATCCTCTACACCAAGAGAAATTCTCAGTGCTCACATATTTTATTAATGAATTTGGAATATTATCCAAAGTGTCCACCTTCATAAACGACACCTTCTTGTCCTCAATCATGTCTCTCACAAAGTGGTATTGAACATCAATATGCTTTGTGTTTGAATGATAAGTTAGGTTCTTCACCAGGAAGACTGCACTTTGACTATCACAATCTATCCTTACAACTTGATATACATACCCAATACCTCAACACAATATCTTTAAACATATTTCTTCCTCTCTTGCATGAGTGATTGTTCTGTATTGAGCTTATATAGTTGAGAGTAGAACTACATACTATCTTTTTCTCATCCAACTTATTGCTCCTCCATACAGGTTAAAAACATACCCACTTGCATATCTTATATAATCCAAATCTCCAGCCCACCCACATCAAAAAATATATGTATGTCCAATATTTTTTACAATATTGGTGTTCCTTGGTAGCACAATCGACAGCTAGTAGCGCCACACAAATACCTGAAAACCCTCTTTACTATTGTCTAATTTCCCTTCACTCGTTCTGACATATACCTACTAAAAAATCCCACTGCATGTGCAATGTCTGCTATAGTACATAACCTTGCATACATAAAAATTCCAATTTCACTCACATATGGAACACAAGACATGTCATGTTCCTCTTCATGTGTCTTGGGACATTGATCCACATATAACTATACATCTACAGGGATAGGAACCTTGACCAGTTTGCATTCCTACATATTAAATCTCTGCAATATTGTTTCAACATGTTTACTATGATTTAACCATAGTTCCCTATTTTCCTGATCTCTTTTAATTTCCATGGCCAAAATGAAATTTGCAACACCAAGATACTTCATGTCAAACTTAGAGGATAATGGATTTCTCGTGTAACGTACCCAACCACTGACAGGTCGGGCTATGCCACTTAATCTAGCTACAACACACCCAACCACCTGCAGGCTCCGAACACTGTAGTCCAGGGACTCACTTCACAGTAACTCTAACCTACAACCATTAGGTCTGCACTAACCCTATTCTACTAACCCTAAATATTTCATAAACTAACCCCATACTAGGCCTAAAAATATACCCTAACCTTGTACCAACCTAGGCACACTTATTGAGCTAACAAGGAGCTGATTTAATTGGATATATTTTCTGCAATAAGTTTTGGTTTTCTAAATTCATAAGGCTGGTAATTTCTTTTCATAAACCCTAACCTAAAGTCACTCGTAACTTGCGCTTTCACCGTCAAAAGTTGCTAAGAATTTGATAATTTATTCTACTTTCTTTAATACAATTTTTGAGTGGTTTCTTTGCAATATTTAGTGGCCAAATTCACTATTTTCACAAACAAATTTCTACAGCCATAAGGCTGCAAAATAATTCTTCATACATATTTTATGATAGCCACAATTCATTGCTAAAGTATCATGCTATAGATCATGAAATTCTCCAGTGTTTATCTACTTTGTTTCAAGCATATTTCATTGGACTTTTAGAAACTTATTAGCAACTCTATTATTCTTTTCTTCGCTAAAATATATTTTTATCTGTTGTTGAAAATCAGGGACAAATATCCTATCATGCTCATCCAACTAACATATTATATTACATAGTGGTTTTCATTGTGTCTCAGGCAGGTACAAATTTCTCTGCAATTAATCCAAGGCTTTGGAAACCTCAAGACAACCTAAGACTCATTATCAACCTTCCATTTCCATCTAGAATATTGACCTTTAGGGGATTCACTCTTTCCATTTCTGTTTCCCCCCTCCATTCCCCTTAAGGCCACTGCGATCACCTCCCTAGAGTGACCTAGTGACCCTTGAAGCGTGGGACCTATATCGAGGTAACATTGAGTATAATGTCCTTAAGTTGTCTCCACTTGGTGGTTGGGTCAGGATTTTCCCGACCTACAAATTGTGTGATAACAAATCCAACATTGAGAGTATTGTATGAAAAAAATGATATGGATGTAGAGCATTCTATTCTCTTTATTTATATCTCCTCCATGCTCATTGTTGAAATTAGGGAAGAGCGATGGGAGGAAGACAAATTGATGTCATTTCGCTCCTTTGGAAAAGTTTTTGATAGCTCAAATTATGGCTAGGTTTGGGGTTTCAAAACCCTCTTTGAACCTTATTGATTCTTTCAAAATCCACTAGTGGATTTAAATCTCTTAATAGGACTATATGCAAGAATTATGGTGGGTTGACATGGTTAACAATTGAACTCAGAGTGAATAATTGAGCCTTTACATTGTTGAGTGTATACCATCTTCTTACAAAGTATGTTTTATGAAAAAAAACCACCATTAAAAGGATATATGCTATGGATAAATATAGCCTAAAGATAAGTCATACCTCTCTTGGACCTTCCCTTGGTTCAGGATAGACAACGGGTACAAAAAACTATGGGTTTTCCCTAGATATAAACAAATTAATTCCTTTTTACACAAGAAAAGAGAATGTCACACATTTTCATTGGAAGTTGTCCTTGTATATCGTGGCTAATGAAACTCCTCATATCTAGCAGATATTGTGATATGCTTCTTGCACATAAGAAACAAACAAATACCAATCTACAAATTCTCCAAGTGTTAGGAAATTACAATTCTAGTTCATATCTAATTTGATATATTCAAGGAGAGATCAGATTCAACATTCACAAAAAAGTAAATAGTATGTGAGGGGAAAACCATAGATCAATATCATGTATAAATAGAGAATTACATCAAATATTTGTTACCTTTAATGAATCATTCACAGGGATGATTTTAGGGGCTAAATTTTGCTCATGGGCTAATTTTCCATGGTTTTCACAAAAAACGATTCGCTAATCTAAAAATGATTCGCCCAAATTTTATAGGATAAAATTATTTCACATCAAAAATCACCAAAAATTTATACAAACTATATAAAATCCTTATAAATTTGAATGTTTTTACAAAAATATTGCCACACATTTTATAGTTGAAATATGAAGGATTAGTAATATTCACCAAGGTTTCTACATTTTAAAATAAATTTTCATCGTTAAAATCATCCCTGATCATGCATTCCTCCTTGTACTCCTTTCTCTTGCTCCTCCTCAGTTCTCACTCAAGAGTGAAAAAATTGAACTGAAGACTAAACTATATGGAGAAGCTCCTCTAAAAATATAGAAGCATCTACCTATGAATGATTCTTTCTCCTCTTTCCCATGGAAACACATTCCTTATACATGTTGTTGGAGGAGGCTACGAGAGGATTCTCTATCTATAGAACTTAGTGAACTCAATTGGATTGAGTGTTCCAAGTCTCCTTCCATGAGATAACCAAATCACATATCACCGATATCCTAAGAATTCATGAAATATAAAAGGGTACAAAAGTGGTCATAGGCCAACACTAATGTATCTAGTGATCGGTCGCACCTTAATAGTGGGTTGAATAGAAATCATCCTAAAAAATTATTGAAACCAATGTAGAAGAGTGTGTCTCATCATAACATCATCAATATGTACTTCATGAGACACTAAGGTGTAAAATAAGGATAAAATATATGCTCCCTAATGTTTCAGGTCAGAAGAGGAACTGATGGCCAAAACACATTGCGATAATGGTCACCAATGTAAAGTAGCATGAGGAGGGAGTAAAGAGGTCAGGAAGACAAGGAGTACCTACAATTAGACACACACACACACACATATAATCCCCAAGGTAGAAATAACCATGTTGGGAAGAGAGAGAAAGCATGGCCACCAAAAAAATACACTACAGATCTATTGATGTGGGAAAAAATCTTGGCGTCGACATGAGGGGGAGATTCTCAATGGCAGGTCTCAATTAGACCCACTCTCACTTGAATAAAAATCCTCACTAGTATATGGGATTGGTTGCCGCTAAATAAATGAATTTCTCTCAGAGGAGAGACTTTTTCATTTGGTCTAGACTAAATACTAAATCCAAAAGTACTCTGACATGTTGATGCAATCCTATAGTAATGAGCAATTGCAATACTATTCTAACAATAGCATATTCAAATACATGTATACAATTCAATGTGTAAAATATAAAAAGTCCTCATTTCACACAATCAAATCATATAACATACTTGTTTACATGTAGATGACCAAAAGCATGCTTCTATAATTGAATAAACAGTTCATTTATAATTATTCACTACAAATGACAATTGACAAGAATGACAAATTGAAGAACATTTGCAGAAAACAATCACCAATAGTGCACCATTGAATAAATGAATCATGAAGTTGCTTGCTATTATTTTCCCTCAAAGAAACAGTTCATTATCATAAATACAATAACAAGAAGAGAGCTTTCCCATATGCCTTTGAGTCTGATAAATAGTTATAGATCACACAAATTCAATTCTCTAGTCGAGAAGGAAGCACATAACTTCCTTTCATCCTTCTCCTTATGCAAACTTTAATAGATGTCAACCTCTCCTTGTCTACCTCACCTCTTCTGCATGGTCAATACCTGGCTATTTTTTTTATCTGGATGGACCTTAGATTAAAATGTGTATTACTTCCATCTCTCCAACTATAACCTCCATTATCTCACAACATGTATTCTATTTTTTTATGAAAACAAGTGAAGATCCTCCCATGTTTGGTGTCATTGAATCCTGGTAGTTCCCTTTGGTGGATATAACCAGGAGAATGAATATATCTCTCCTTATGTTAAGACCATGATAGATCATGCTCTAATTTATCCCTTTTTCTAAAAAATGAAGCTTCCTTGTCCCTCGTATCCTTTTATAGTCCTCTAGTGGGATTTTCCTTGTAAGGTGATGACGAAATGATACATATGTTATTGTCAAATTAAACTTTTCCCACTTGTAAGGAAGATTTAGTTATTAATTGTTTGGGATCCATGTAATCTTTGGGCATTGCCGTTTGCATTGTCAAAATAACTAAATTCACCTATATTCATCCTATGTATATCCACAAATCCTTGTACTATATTGTACTTCCATCAATTCTCAATGATTTCATGCATGCCAGATGACAAATTGAGTGATTTGCATATTGGAAATGATCTTGTCAATTATCATCGAAAGGTGAGTTTGTGACACATTTTCATTGTAAGTAGGTTTGCAAGAGAAGATACAGGTTTGTGGAACTTCGAATGGGGTTGTTGTGTAGAAATACTTTTATATGTTTTGTGGGGTTTTCAATTATTAGTCATATATTAACGTGTTGTGGGACTTTATAATCTCAGAATTTCTATGATAATACTTTGGTAGGAGGAGGCCCATGTGAAATATTCAAAACATAATATCTTGTGTGGTCTTTGGTGCCTGATTTTGTAGTCAAGCTATCAATTGGTTCTGCGATCTTTACTAGGAGTTTCCCATAGTGCAGTCCCTTCAATTATCAGACAACAAAGCTTTATGGTACTTCAGGGAATAATATTTTATGGTACAGGTTTGTAATGGGATTTAGACATGGACAAATTTCTCATAGGTAAATATGTAAAGATCAGGACCACAAAGGATTTGATCTGCTATGGTGGGGTCTAAAAAAGAAGAGGTCATAGAGGTATGGCTCGAATAGTCTACAGGTTACGGGTTTGCAAGGAATTGCAACTCGAAGTTCCTTGGTGATGCCTACAAGGTCTATTTTTTGTAATGTGCATGTCTATGAGTTGCAGGTTGTTGATATATCTGCATCCAAGTTTTATAGGGTTCAATAAAATGATCGCCTCCTCGCAACCACAAACAAGTAAAAATGGAATGGGTTGTTTACGCATGCGGTTCTTCTGAGCCCATGGGAAACTTTGAGCACTCATTTTGTGTTATCATATTTATATCATTGATTTTTCTTACAATATTCAATCCATGGTACTTGTTTTCCCACATCCTATATTGAGTTTATTCACTCTTATTTTTAGGTGAAGAAATATTTTTGGATGATCCTCCAGACTGTCATATCCCTCTTCACATTGTTCTAAGTTTCTCACTATCCTGCTTAGATAAAAACATCATAAGCACGAGTTTCATAAAGCTCTCAAGTAATGTACATGCATTCCTTTTGAAACTGTAATTTTTGTTTATCCTATTACTTAATAGGAGACAACTTAATCCATTAATTTAACTGAGTTCTATTTCATCTAAGATGAAGCCATATTTGCATGATATCAATAATATAGTATTTCCGTTGTTTTATTTCATTATACAATCGTGTTTTCACTGTGACCTTATGTTGTCGTTCATGCACGTGGTGTTATAATTATCAGATGTGATGATGTTATAGCAGATACGCAAGGAACAAAATATGTGGTCTTATCATAGTGGTTCCTTACCTCACAAAGGAGAGCATCAGGTTTGTCCCACACAGGAAAAAAATATAGGTTAGTGAGATGTATCCATTTTCTAGAAGATTCCATGTATCAAAGATTAATTAAAATAAACACCCCCCCTAGTTCTTTAGATTAGATGGAGTATCAGATGTGATGAGATGAAGTTATATGGTTTTAAGGGATAGCATGATGCATATGCATTTGTTATGATTATATTATGGAAACCAATTAGCAGAAAGGCATTCTATAATCATTCAACTCTATGAATTATTTAAAAAATGATATGTGGCAGGAACATGATGAGTCTATCGGGTGGAGAGAATCATGCTTCAACTTGAAGAATTATAAATTCCAAACTTTGAATCACCAAGTTCTAACATCGTGATAGTGATAATTTTTCCAGTTTTTCAAGATTAAATATTTGAGAGGCTAGCTTTGGGTTGTCCCCACATCAATTGGTTAATATATGTTTTCCCCCATTTTCTTACTTGGTATAAAAGACTATGCCACTTCCTCAGCCTCACATATCCAATAAGCCATATATCAGTTTATCAATGCTATCTTTGGAGTACCAAAACATCATTTAATCATAAATATGGTTTAAATAGAATATCTCTCGAGGAGATATTTCGAGAATGAAGGGAAGGATATTAGTCCCAGGCTTAATAGTGTATAGTCCCCAAAAGGCTCACCAAGAATTAATATTTTTTCAACTCCTTACATTTATATCTCTTTGGTTCATGGAAGGATAGATAAGGTAGGATTACAAGTAGATTAAGCTTCCATATTTAGGATTGGTGGGGGGTCTATTTATTTTGGCTTATAAGAGAAAAAAAATAAAAGGGGGATTTTTTGTGGTCACAACACGATCCATGAAGTGAAATGCAATATCGTGGGCATGCAAAAGTACATAGCTAAGCCATGTCATCAAAAATATCATATCTCAAGAAAATAAAATGTGGATATATGTCACAATATACATTAGGAAGACATGCAGAACCAATGAGGGTGTTGTTTTAGTCTTGAAAGTACTCTCATAATAGTGATATAATCCATCACAACTTTAGAGGGGTGTTATGATTGATTGATGTGGACCCAAACCCAAGGTATTCATCCCAAACCCCAATGGTACGATTCTACATCATGAAAATAGATGGGATGATGTTGAGCATCGTAGAAACCGTTTGATTACCAATCATTGAGTTATATCGTTAAAAAATGTGACGTGACCCACCAATGATGAAAGTGGACCATAAGGTACCTAGTACAATATAACGAGTGTGAATATAGGATATGATGTCAAACAATAGTAGAATCAATCAATCATAATTCAATAGCATAAACCATCATAATTCAATGGCATAAACCCATTGTTGATTGCGAGGAATCCTACCACTGAGGACTGCAAGCTCTAAGTTACTACCTTGTTTCTAGATCTGTATCCTAGATAATGTGAAGTCGATAGGAATATATCCATCAAAGGAGGGCATTAATGTAACCCCCATCAATCCACATGAAACATACACTGATAGATTAATGATTATGTGAAGAGATAAAATCACCAAGTATGACTAAACTAGGGATGGACGACTTGGATGGTCGATATGAAAGAATATTTTTGTCTTAGGTTTAACTTCCCTTGAACAAATAACATGAAAAATGATGACTTGACAGTAAGACTCAAGAGGACAATTAATATAGTGCAACAATACATGAGGCATTGAAGCACTCTCCATAATCACTGGAAGAGTAACTAGTCAAAGTAGTACAAGATTTGTATTGATGGTATACAACTCCTAGGAAAGATATAACCCAACTATAAGAAAATGATGCAAAAAGTTGCCGTGTTCAAGGGAGACATGACTCATGTTTCCACTATGAAAATATAGATAGAATGGTAAAAAAAACCTCACTCTATTTTTTTTGTGTGTCTCCTTCATTGTTTAACAAACGTGAAAGATAGATAAAAGTGTGATTGATAGTGTCCTTTTTTTTTTCATTTTTTACGAGCTAAAAAAGGAGTTAAAAGTATACTCAAAAGGTGTATTTTTCAAGGTTTAGAGAGAAATGAAAGAGTTAAAAGTGATATGATCATCAAAATGTATTTTTCATGGTTTACCGAGCACAAAAAAGAGTTAAAAGTTAGCTCGTTTGATGTATTTTTCATGGTTTAACAAGCACAAAAAAGAGTTAAAAGTTAGCTTGTATGGAGAGAACAAGTGGATTAATAGCACAATTCTATGGTCCAAGTGCACGAAATCGACCTAAGAAAGATGAATGCAGACTGGTACTAAAAAGTGAGGTCCACACATAGGAGTAGTTCTCTCCATGGGTATAGGGTCACAAAATAGAAGCAATATAATGCAAGAGGAAATAGGTTGAGTGTGAATTCAATGGCGGTAAGTGGGATCAAGGAAAATAATAGTGAGATAATAGGCACCAATACATGAGAAGAAAATTCATATGTGACCGTAAATTAACATAAATAAGAAGAACCCCCTTAGGATATTCCTAGAACATAGATGAAGAGGGAAGAATGAGGCTCAACTTCAAGTCATGATGGGTATAGAGGAAATTGCAACATGGGCACTAGATGGAAAACATGGTGATAACTAGGGCCCCCATGAAGGGTAGGAACTACCAAACAAGTTTTGAAAAATAAAAATAGAGTGGTTAATATCACAACCTAATAGGATCAAACCTGAGGATTTGTGACAGAATGGACAGTTAATAATGAAAAATGGGGTTGCGGGGAAAAACCTATCCCTATATGTGAGTTCAAGACACTTACCTCAAGTTCAGTGGATTTCTCCATAAAATGAGAAACAAAATGTCACTAATTCCTATAAAACACATTGAGAATACTAGACTAGGGGTTAACGTGCATAGTGAAATCTAAAAACAAAAAATGTTTTTGGATTTTTTGGATATGGTATATGCAAAAAAAAGCACTCACAACACACACATATGTATAAGGCACTACACACACTAACAATTTATGTAGGATAAATCCTATTGCAAGGCTCCAACCAAGGATATTTAGTGTCATTGATGAACTCATGGGCCATAATCAACATCATGTGGCACACCATGTGAGGGAATCCCCACATAACCTAAATTTTTCACGGATGAAGATACTCATTGTGAGTAGTTTCACAAGATATGGTAGCTCCTTGATGATGCCTATCAAGAGACAAACAAGGTATGCAATTTTAATCTTTGGGTTACGTAAGAGTTCAAAATTTGATGGAAAGTTCCAAAAATGACAACTAAGGAGGGAAGGGGTCAAGATCGATAATTTCATTAGATTCCCCAAAACATGCTCCCAGTCCTAGAGATAAAATCGTCATGTTGACTCTCTATTGTTATGAATCGGAAAATGATGATCAATGCATGACCTTGTCCTTTGTGTTATCTATTGAATCCATGACTTCCAAGGTGGAATGTTTTGAAGGCACCTTGAACTTAAGTAAAAATGTGAACATGGAGAGTCAACAACCTAGGTGAGTAGAGTAGGAAAATCATACTCCATATGAGGATGGAGATTTTGACCAATATTAGTTGAGGCTAATAATATTGTTGGAGAGTAAATATCAACCAGGGTGAGGGGCATGATATCTCCATAAAAATCAACTTCATCAGGAAAAGGTACCACCCAAAAATCAAAATATTGAAGGGATGCACTGGTAAAACAAGATATCATATTGATAGGAGAAATGTTGGAAGAAGGAGGTGGTGGAGGAAGGGTAAATGTATCCATTGATGAGTATTATTTAAACATCCCCACACCAAAAATCATGTAAGAAATCTAGGAAAGACCAACAAAGGGTATATTACAACCCACATTAGTTTAAGGTCGAGGGTATAAAATGAAAGTTTATAGATCATGATGATATTTCCTTGGTCAGGAAAGAGAAGGATCCTAAATACTGATGAGACAACAACAATCATATCGTAGAACCAAGTTCCCCCAAGTAGAAAATTATAATCCAAAGGAGAATCAACCAACTCCACCTCAACGAATACAAATTTTCAACCTAATTCAATGGGAAAAGCAGTGATGATACCATGAGGCTTGAGTATGTGTCCATACAATCCCTTAAACATGGTGTTATATGGGTTGAGATTTGGAAAGACAAGGGATCTCCAACAAACAATGAACATAATGCAAGTTGAGGCACCTTCATCAACCACTGTGTGGAAGATGTTTTTCCCATGTGCTCTTATTTTAATATGAAAATCAATTTGGTGGGAAATACAATTATGAGCTTGGTCCATATCAAATGTAATAAAACTAGACTGTGAGGGATCCACTCTGCCTATGGAAGACAACAAATGTTTTCACTTCATAGGATATCTTTGAAGGGCTTATAACGTAGACCTGGAACATGGTGCCTTGGCCAATTCTTCCACAATGTTTTATTTGTTGGTGGCCCAATTATTCGGATTATTCTTTGTGCATCGAATAACACCCTTGGGTGGGAAAACCAATGTCTCAAATAATGGAGCTTGTATTTGGAGAGAGCCTCCAGGATGGAAAGAGGAACTTGGATCCTAATTTGTAGGACCTACCTCACGAGTATCATAGTTACGTGCTTGAGTTTGTAAGGAAACCATATGGTCACACATCATAATGTTGGTGGATGAGGACGAACCCTCTAATTAAGGAGTACCTACCATGCCCCCTTGCTAAGGGGTAGGATTTTATGCAACCATTTGTCGTTGGCGGCGGGGGGGAGGATGATTTAAGACAACAGGTTGCTAGGAAAGGTTTCAATGAATTTCATCCTTCCTATAACACTCATGAGTGGGATGGTCCTAATTAAAAATTGTGCAAGGGAACATTCTCTTTTTCTTCTCTCCCCCCCACCCGAATATTTTTTTGGGCTTGAGGGGATCCACATTCATTATTAGAGTTTTTATTTTTATTCTTCTTCTTTCCCCGTGTTATCAAGGATTCTTCAGTTGTGTGGATTGTATCGAGTTCACCTCAAAGGGTTGAATGATATTCTAAGAAATTTGGGTGGTGGGTGTAGTAGTTGGTGGGTTTAATGAAATGTGCATATTACCCAACTATCGAGCTAACTGACCCATAATTGCACTAGATACAGAACCAACCACATCGTCGACATGGGTTCCTAGTTTTGTCCTATGAGGATCTATGGATGGCCTCATACAACATTGGATGGTATTGTATAGGGTTCCAGACCAATACTAGATTAGTTATAAATGTTGGGAACATAAGATAGCTTTCTCCTTGAAAGTTGTATGTGACATACAAACATCCATGGAATTTAATGGCGAGAGGGATTTAGTGAATCACTTCGTGAGGATTTGGTAAGGAATTTAGGCTTTGATCATTCTACACCATCATATCCACTCATGAATATGATCGGAAATGTGAGTGGATGTAGGTTGATGGAGTGACATCAATAATTCTATCCCGATCATGTACCTAATGGGTAATTGAAAATGGGTAAAAAATTCCACGGCCAAGTTACTGAAGCTAGAAAAAGGAAGAAAACTTAAGTTCCGTGTACGATTTTACTACACTTCTAGTCAAAGATGTTTGGAAAATATGTGATCTAACACTTTCATCCATCAAGGAGTTGGATGAATACCATATGTGATAGGTCATGATATTCGTAAATAGGTATTCTCCTTTCTTTCCATCAAAGTTTGACATGTCAAAAGGTAGCTTGGAAGGTATAGATGACCAACATGGATCATGGAGAATGGGGTAATTTTTAAAATGCGACAAATCCAGCAAGTCTAACATTGCTAAGAAAGGAAAGGACGTATTGGCAAAGGAATACTGGGTGGATGATGAAGCATCCTATGACCTGGATGGACCTTGATGTACCTCCATGTTTGTGTTTCTAGAGGGAATTGAAGTTACAAAAGGGTTAGTGCTCCAAGGGATAGAATAACTCCCAAGAGCATGGCTACTCTTAGGATCGAACATGCCCCCATAAGGATCACCTCCAAGGATAAAATAACTCTTAGAAACATTGCTACTTCAAGGACTGAACATGCCCTATAAAGCATTAACTCTAGGAGAAGACATGTACCCTAAAGAAAAACTACTCCCCTTACCATAACTAGCCACGAAAAAGTAACATACAATACTAGAGGTGTGGATAAAAGGATAACCATCCCACTGAGCATAATTTCCCCCTGGGGGAATTCCCCCAACAATAGTGGGATAAACAAAAGGTCCACTACTCCCAAGACCATAATTTCCCCCGGGGACATATGTAAACATAGAAGGAATAGAGCTTCCAGATCAATGTACTACCCCACGAGATTTTAAATCTCCTAGAATCATTGTTTCCCCCATAATGGATAGGGACAAATCCAAATCCACTAGACATGCTCCAAAAAAAATAAAAATCAACATTTGGCATCCCTAGGATTACTATAGGGACAATGGGGGTGGAAGAAGTTCCACTCCTGGAAATAAATCCAAGGCTAGGTCCCCCACAGGTTAGAGATCCAAGTGTGGGAATTTCAATATAAGGGATGGGAATGCTAATTATATACATGTTGATGGAAGGAAAAGTCGACATGGTTAGGATCCCCCCAATGGAGAGCCCTGATGAAATAGGAAAAGAAGATATAGGTCCAATGGCACTAGGGGATGACAAGGTGGACATGATCGAGGTGATCTCTGTAAAGATTGTCAATGATATTGAAGGCTCAACCACACTAGACAAAACACTCGGGCTCGACATGGTGTGAGAATCACTAAATAAGGAAAAGGGATCACTAAATAATTCCCTAACATTTACAAGTACAGGGTCATTAGGACTAGTCAAAGGATGGTTAAAATAAGGTGGACGACTTTCATTGACCACTTGAACTTCAAAGGTATCACTCTCCTTAGAAATTCTATTTGGTTCTTTGAACTCTCTATCTACTACCACTTATATATTAAGATGTGGTTGCTCCTTGATTATAGGCGCAAGTCCTCATTCTCAATGAGACCAACAAAGTAATTGTTCATCCACGGTGAAAAAATGTGTTATAACCAAAATAAAAATTAATTTGATATCCTATGGCTAATGAAGAATTAGAACCAAAGAGCACAACCCTAAAAAATCTTGGCTATCAAGAAAAAATACCAATAGCTCAGGGGTCCTTCCGAAAACCAACCCTCTATGGGATGTCAAGTCCCCAGACGATTGGCTAGCAAAGGTGTGAGGAAAAATTACGATAAACCATACGTAAAAAACCTAACCAATGAAAGTACCCTTTATTAGGCACCCTCTGGGAAATTGAAGCAAAGATTGAACGTGTTCCCTAGATATCACAAGCACTTCCCACATGTAGTCACCTCTATAGATACCTAGGAAAGTTCAGTGTGGATACCACCTCACAATTCATGACAAGGAAAACAATCAAAGGTCCGAACACATGTATGGGAAAGGAAACTAAACTTGAAGCCTCAATAAGTGTTACCTCTCAAGGAGGTGTGGAACTTATGAGACCCCATACACGTAGTAGTCAAAGTAGTCTAGAAAACACCAAGACAAGTAGAGAGAGGATATCACTCTACTTTCCGCAATGTGACCTCGTGATTGAATCTTATGTTAGAGGAGCTTCCAGACACACTTGTTGTGATAATGGATTTGAACACTCTTTAGTGACTTCTAGGTTGAATTTATGTCACCTTGAAGAGTTAACTCTCCATCCCTACAACAAGGCCCTAATCCTATATATGTTGGTATAATACCAAGAAAAAGAGTCTAATTGATTTTAGATTACACATTTTTTATTATTTTATATTACTTCCATCTCTCCAACTAACCTCCATTATCCAAGAACATGTATTATGTTGTTGATGAAAACAAGTGAATCTCCTCCCATGTTTATTGTCATTGAATATTGGTAGTTCCTCCTAGTGGATATAACGAGGATAATGAGTATATCTCTCCTAATGTTATGACCATGATAGCTCATGCTCTAGCTTATCCCTTTTTCTAAGAAATTAAGTTTCCTTTCCCCTTTATCCTCTTATAGTCGTCTAGCGTGGTTTTTCTTGTAAGATGATGACGAAACAAGAGGGATGTTGTTATTTTCAAATTAAACTTTTCCCACTCATAAGGAAGATTTAGTTATTAATTATTTGGGATCCATGTAATCCTTGGGCATTATGGTTTGCATTATCAAAATAGTGAAATTCACCGATATTCATCCTATGTCTATCCACAACTCCTTGTACCGTATTGTACTTCCATCAATTCTCACTGATTTCATGTGTGTGAGATGACAAATTGAGTGATCTACATATTGAAAATGATATTTTCAATTATCATCGAAAGGTGAGTTTGTGACACATTTGCATTGTAAGAATGTTTGCAAGAGAACATACAGGTTTGTGGAACTTCGAATGAGGTTGTTGTGCGGAAAGGACATTTTCATATGTTTTGTGGGGTTTTCAATTATTAGTCGTAGAATTGTGGGTTGTGGGACTTTATAATCTCAGGATTTCTATGATAATACTTTGTTAGGAGGAAGCCAATGTGAAATATTCAAAACAGAATATACTGTGTAGTATGCGGCGCAGGAGTTTGTAGTCAAGTTCTCAATTGGTTATGCGATCTTGAGAAGGAGTTTTGCTCGCAGTACAGTCCCTACAATTATCAGAAAACAATGCTTTTTGGTACTTCAGGGCATAAGATTTTATGGTTCAAGCTTGAAATGGGATTTAGACATGGCTAAATTTCTCATCAGTAAATCTTTAAAGATGAGGATCGCAAAGGATTGAATTCTCTATGATGGAGTATACAAAAGCAAAGGTCATAGCGGTTTTGCTCGAATAGTCTACATGTTGTGGATTTCCAAGGAATTACAAATCAAAGTTCCTTGGTGACCCCTGCAAGGTCTATTGTATATAATGTGGATGTCTACGAGTTGCATGTTGCAGATATATGTGCATCCAAGTTTTATAGGGTTCGATAAAATGATCGTGTCCGCACAACTACAAACAAGTAAAAATGGTATGGGCTGTTTATGCATGCAATTCTTCTAAGCCCATGGGAAACTTTGACCACTCGTTTTTGTGCAATCATATTTATATCATTGATTGTTCTTCTGATCTTCAATCTGAAACACTTGTTTTCCCACCTCCTATCTTGAGGTTATTCATTCTTATTTGTAGGTGAAGACATATTTTGGATTAGCCTCGAGATTGTCATATTCCTCATCGCATTGTTATGAGTTTCCCACATTGTCTGCTTAGATAAAAACCTCATAAGCACAAGTTCCATAAAGCTCTCAAGCAATGTACATGCATTCCTTTTGAAACCATAATTTCCTTTTATTCTAGTACTTAATAGGAGACAACCTAATCAATTAATTTAATTGAGTTCTATTTCATCTAAGATGAAGCCATATTTGCATGATATCAATAGTATACAATTTCCTTTGTTTTATTTCATTATACATTTGTGTTTTCACTCTGAACTTATATTGTCGTTCATTCACACGGTGTTATAATTATCACATGTGATGATGTTATAGTGGATACCCAAGGAATAAAATATGTGGTCTTATCATAGTGGTTCCTTACCTCGCAAAGGAGAGTATCAGGTTTGTCCCACACATGCATTAAATATAGGCTAGTTAGACGTATCCATTTTCTAGCACATTCCATGTATCATATATTAGTTCAAATACCCCCCCCATTCTTTAGATTAGATGGAGTATCAAAGGTGAGGCAGTGAATTTCTATGGTTATAAGGGATAGCAGGGAGCATATGCCTTTCTTATGATTATACTATGGAAACCAATTAGGGGAAAGTCATTCTATAATCATTCAACTCTATGAATTATTTAAAAATATGATATGTGGGCGGAACAAGATAGACTCTATCGGGCGAAGAGAATCATGATTCAACTTGAAGGAATATAAATTCCAAACTTTGAATCACCAAGTTCTAACATCTTGATAGTGATAATTTTTCTAATTTTTCCAGATTAAATATTTGAGAGGCTAGTTTTGGGTTGCCCCCACATCAATTGGTTGATATATGTTTTCCCCCATTTTCTTACTTGGTATTAATATATCCCAATATTTATTAAACGATAATTATTTATTGAGTTGGATCTGATAGGAAGTGTGCCATCATAAAAGACTATGCCACTTCCTCAGCCTCAGATATTCAATAAGCCATTTAGTAGTTGATCAATGCTAACTTTGGAGTACCAAAACATAATTTAATCATAGATAGGGTTTAAATAGAATATCTATCAAAGAGATATTTCCATAATGAAGGGAATGATATTAGTACAAGACTCATTAGATTATAGTCCGCAAAGGGATCATCAAGAATTCATATTTTTTCAACTCCTTACACTTATATATCTATGGGTCATGGAATGATATCTAAGATAGAATTAAAAGTAGATTAAGGATTGGTGGGGGGCATGTTTATTTCGGCTCATAAGAGAAAAAAAATAAAAGGGGGATTTTTTATGGTCACAATAGGATCCATGAAGTTAAATGCAATACCGTGGACATGAAAATGTACACATTTGATCCATGTCATCAAAAATATCATAGCACAAGAAAACACAATGTGGATATATGTCACAACATAAATTAGGAAGACATGGAGAACGAATGAGGGTGTCGTTGTAGTCTTCAAAGTACTCTTATGTTAGTGATATACTCCATCACAACTTTAGAGGGGTATTATCAATGATTGATGTGGAACCAAATGCAAGTTCTTCATCCCAATCCTTGATTGTATGATTCTACATCATGAAAATAGATGGGATGATGTCGAGCATCATAGAAAATGTCTGATTACCGGTCATTGAGGTATATCGTTAAAAAACATGAGGTGACCCACCAATGATGAAAGTGGACCACAAGGTACGTATTATAATCTTACGAGTGTGGATATATGATATGATGTCGAACAATACTAGAATCAATAAATCATAAGTCAATAAAATAAACCCATTGTTGATTGTGAGAAATCCTACCACTGAGGACTGCAAGCTCTAAGTTACTACCTCGTTTCTAGATCTGTCTCCTAGATAATGTGTTAAAGTCGATAGGAAGATATATTTCGAGAGAGGGACTTAATGTAACCCCCATAAATACACATGAAACATACACTCAAAGATTATGTGAAGATATAGAATCACCAAGTACGACTAAACTAGGGATGGCCAACTTGGATGGTCAATAGGACAAAATATTTTTGTCTTAGGTTTAACTTCTCTTGAACAATAACATGAAAAAATTATGACTTGATAGTAATACTCAAGATCACAATTAATATAGTGCAACAGTACATGAGGCATTGAAGAACCCTCATAATGACTGGAATAGTAACTAGTCGGAGGAGTACAAGATTCATATTGATGGTATACGACTCCTAGGAAAGATATAACCCAACTATAATAAAATGATGCAAAAAGGTTCCATGTTCAAGGGAGACATGGCTCATGTTGCCACTATGAAAATATAGATCGAATAGTCAGAAACCCCCTCACACTAATTTTTTTTATTTGTGTCTCCTTCATGCTTTAACAAGCATGAAAGAGAGATAAAAGTGTGATTGATAGTGTGTTTTTTTTTCATTTTTTACGAGATTAATAAAGAGTTAAAATTATACTCAAAAGGTGTATTTTCATGGTTTAGAGAGAGTGAAAAAGAGTTAAAAGTGAGATGATCATAAAAGTGTATTTTTCATGGTTTAATGAGCATAAAAAAGAGTTAAAAGCTAGCTCATCTGATGTATTTTTCATGGTTTAACGAGCACAAAAAAGAGCTAAATGTTAGCTTGTATGGAGAGAACAAGTGGATTAATAGAAAAATTATATGTTCTAAGTGCATGGAATCGACCTAAGCAAGATGAGTGCAGACTGGAACTAGAAAGTGAGGTCCATTCATAGCAGTAGTTCTCTCCATGGGTATAGGGTCACAAAACATAGGAAATATAATGCAAGAGGAAATAGGTTGAATGTGACTGCAATGCTGGTAAGTGGGATCAAGGCAAATAATATTGTGACAATAGGAACCAATACATGAGAAGTAAATGTATATGTGATTGTAAAGTAACATAAATAAAAATAACCTCCTCAGGATATGCCCAGAACATAGATGAAGAGGGAAGAATGAGGCTCAACTTCAATTCATGATGGGTACAGACGAAATTGCAGCATGGGAACGAGATGGAAAACATGGTGCTAACTAGGGCTCCCATGAAGGTTAGGAACTACTGAACAAGTTTCGATAAACCAAAATAGAGTCGCTATTGTCACAACCTAATAGGATATAACCTAAGGATTTGTGATAGCGGAGTGGACGATTAATAATGCAAAATGGGGTTGCGTGGAAAAACCTATCCCTATATGTGAGTTCAAGACATGTACCTCAAGTTCACTGGATTTTGCCATAAAATGAGAAAGAAAATGTCATCGATTCTTATAAAACACATTGAGAATACTAGACTTGGGGTTAGCTTGCATAGTGAAATCTAAAAACAAAAAATGTTTTTGGAGGTCTTGGATATGGTATATGAGAAAAAAAAAACACTCACAACACACACATATGTATAAGGCACTATACATATTAACACTTTATGTAGGATAAATCCTATTGAAAGGCTCCAATCAAGGATATTTAGTGTCATTAATGAACTCATGGGCCATAATCAACATCATGTGGCACACCATGTTGGGGCAGCGCCACGTAGCATTGAATTTTCACGGATGAAGATACTCATTGTGAGTAGTTTCACAAGCTATGGTATCTCATTGATGATGCCTATCAAGAGATAAAAAATGTATGGCATTTTAATCTTTGGGGTAACTGAGAGTGGAAAATTTGGTGGAAAGTTTCAAAAAATATAACTAAGGAGGGAATGGGTCAAGATCGATAATTTCATTAGATGCCCCAACAAATGCCCCTAGTCCTATAGAGAAACTTTTCATGTTGACTTTCCTTTGTTATGAAACGGGAAACGATTATCAATGCATGATCTTGTCCTTTTTATTATCTATTGAAGCCATGACTTCCAAGATGGGATTTTTTTAAGGCACCTTGAACTTGAAGAAAATTGTGAAAATGGAGAGTCAACAACCCAAGTGGGTAGAGTAGGAAAAACATACTCCATATGAGGATGGAGATTCTGAACAATATTATCTGAGGCTAATGAGATTTTTGGAGAGGCAATATCAACCAGGGTGAGGGGCATGGTATCTCCATAGCGATCAACTTCCTCAGGACAAGGTACCACCCAAGAATCAAAATTTTGTTGGGATCCACTGGTAAAACAAGATATCATATTGATAGGAGAAATGTTGGAAGAAGGATGTGGTGGAGGAAGGGTAAATGTATCCATTGATGAGGATTCTTTAAACATCCCCACACCAAAACTCATGTAATAACTCTAGAAAACTCAAACAAAGGGTATATTACAACCCACATTAGTTATAAGGCCAGGGGTACAAAATGAAATTTTATCGATCATGATGATATTTCCTTGGTGAGGAAAGATAAGGACCCTAAATACAGATAAGACAACAATTATTATCTCATAGAACCAAGTTCCCCCAAGTATAAAATTATACACCAAAGGAGAATCAACCAACTCTACCTCAACGAATACAATTTTTCCACCCAATTCAATGGGAAAAGCAGTGATGCTACCATGAGGCTCGAACATGTGTCCATAAAATGCCTTAAAAATGGTGTTATACGGGTTTATATTTGGAGAGCCAAGGGATTTCCAACAAGCAATGGACATAATGCAAGTTGAGGCACCTTCATCAACCACTGTGTGAAAGATGTTTTTTCCATGTGCTCGTATTTTAATCTGAAAATCAATTTGGTGGGAAATCCAATTATGAGCATGGTCCATCTCAAACGTAATCAAAATAGACTATGAGGGATCCACTTTGCCTATGGCAGACAAAAAATATTTTTCTTCATAGGGTAGCTTTGGAGGACTTATAACGTAGACATGGAGCATGATTCCTTGGCCAATTCTTCCACAATGTTGTATTTGTTGGTGTCCCAAGTATTCAGATTATGTGTTGTGTGTCAAAGAACACCCTTGGGTGGGAAAAACAATGTCTCAAAGCATGGAATTTATATTTGGAGAGGGCCACCACAATGGAAAGAGGAATTTGGCTCCTAATTTGTAGGACCTACCTCAAGAGTATCATAGTAACATGCTTGAGTTTGTAAGGAAACCGTATGGTCACACATCATAATGTTGGTGGATGAGGATGAACCCTCTAATTGAGGAGTACCTACCATTCCCCCTTTTGAAGGGGTAGGATTTGATGCAACTATTTGTTGTTGTTGTGGAGGGGGGAGGATGAGTTAAGACAACAGGCTATTGGGAAGAATTATGTTGGGAAAAGTTTCGATGAATTTCACCTTTCCTATAATACTCATGAGTGGGATGGTCCTCATTAAAAATTGTGCAAGGAAACATACTCTTTTTCTTCTCTTTTGTGCCCCCCACTATTATTTTGGGCTTGAGGGGTTCCACATTCACTATTAGAGTTTTTATTTTTATTCTTCTTCTTTCCCTAGGTTATCAAGGATTCTTCCATTATGTGGATTGCATCGATTTCACCTCAGAGGGTTGAATGAAATTCTAACAATTTTGGGTGGTGGGCGTAGTAGCTCTTGGGCTTAATGAATTGTGCATGTTACCCAACTCTCAAGCTAACTGACCCATAATTTCACTAGATACAAAACCAACCACACCGTCAACATGGGTTTTTAGTTTTTTTCTATGAGGATCGATGGATGGACTCAAAGGATGTTGGATGATATTTTATAGGGTTACATACCAATAATATATTAGTATAAATGTTGGGCACATTATATAGATTTCTCCTTGAAAGTCGCATGTGCCATAGAAACATCCTTGGAAATTAATGACGAGAGGGATTTAGTGAACCCCTTTGTGAGGATTTGGTCACGAATTTGGGCTTTGATCATTCTACACCATCATATCCACTCATGAATATGATTAGAAATGTGAGTGGATGTATCTTGATGGAGTGACATCAATAATTATATCCTAGTAACGTACCTAATGGGTAATTGAAAATGGGTAAAAAATGCCATGGCCAAGTTATTGAAGCTATAAAAGGAAGAAAACGTAAGTTCTTTGTACCATTTTCTTGCTCTTCTAGTCAAAGATGTTTGGAAAATATGTGATCTAGCATTAGCATCCATCAAGGAGTTGGATGAATACCATATGTGATAGGTCATGATATTTGTAGATAGGTATTCTCATGTCTTGCCATCAAACTTCGACATGTCAAAAGGTAGCTTGGCAGGTATAGACAAAAAACATGGATCATGGAGAATGGGGTCATTTTTCAAATGAGACAAATCCAACAAGTCTAACATCACCAAGAAAGGAAACGACCTATTGGAGAAGGAACACTAGGTGGATGACGAAGGATCCTATGACCTTAATGGACCTTGATGTCCCCTCGTGTTTGTGTTTCCAGAGGAACTTGAAGTTCCAAAAGGGTTAGTGCTCCAAGGGATGGAAGCACTCCCAAGAGAATTGATACTCTTAGGACCGAACATGCCCCCATAAGGATTTACTCTAGGGATAAAAGGACTCCTAGAAACATTGTTACATCAAGGACTAAACATTCCCTCTAAAGCATTACCTCTAGGAGAAGACATGGACCCTAAATAAAAAATACTCCCTTTACCATAACTAGCCACGAAAAGGTAACGTCCAGGACTAGAGGTGTGGATAAAATGATAACCACCCCACTGAGCGTAATTATAAACATAGAAGGAATAGAAATTTCGGAAATCATTATGCTTACCCACAAGATTTTAAATCTGTTTCCCCCATAATGGATAGGGACATCCCCAAATCCACTAGACAGGTTCCAAACAATCTAAAAATCAGCATTTGGCATCCCCAAGATTCCTATAGGGAAAATGTTGTTGGAACTAAAACCAAGGCTAGGCCCCCCACTAGATAAAGATCCAAGAGTGGGCATTGCAACAGAAGAAAACCATAGTTTTTCTGGTCAACAATTTAAACAAGGAATCTCCGACTACATGTATGGGCAAGGAAACTAAACTTGAAGCCTCAATAAGTGTTACCCCTCAAGGAGGTGTGGCACTTATGAGACCCCATACACATAGTAGTTAAAGTAGTCTAGCAAACACCAAGACAAGTAGAGAAAGGATATCACTCTACTTGCCTCAATGTGACCTTGTGATCTACTCCTGTGTTAGAGGAGCTTTCCCACACACTGGTTGTGATAATGGTTTTGAACACTCTTTAATGACTGCTCACTTAACTTTATGTCACCTTGGAGAGTTAACTCTCCATCCCTACAACAAGACCTAATTCTATATATGTTGGTGTAATATCAAGAAAAAAAATATAATTGATTTTAGATTACTCATTTTTTTTCCTTAAAATTAACTTAAAATTACTTTTTTTTTTTTTTTAACAAATGAATTTTGACTCTTTACAAATCCAAAGAAGAAAAAATATACTTGCAAAATATGCAACATGAAAAAATATACCTGCAAAATATTCCACGCATTTGCTTTGGATGAACTCTAACTAAGGAAGGGAAAATGTAACCTATAGATAAGTTGGACCTCGCTTGGACCTGTCCCTCGTTCACGACCAACAACGGGTATAAAATAACTATGCGTTTTCCTAGATCTGAACAAATTAATTTATTTTTACACTACAAAAGAGAATGACATACATTTTTCAATGAACCTCATCTAGGACAAACAACGGGTATAAAATAACTATGAGTTTTCCTGGATCTAAACAAATTAATTTATTTTTACACTTTTAACAAGAGAGAATGACATACATTTTCAACGACTGTTGTTCTGGTATGTTCTGGCTAGATCCATCACAAGCAAAAAAAATACTATTCTACAAATTCTCTAAGTGTTAGGAAATTAAAATTCTTGTTCAGATCTAATTTAATGTATTCAAGGAGAGATCGGATTTGACATTTACAACAGAATACAAAAGTTATGAGAGGGGAAAACCAACGATATTATATAGAAATAGATATAATATATTCAAGGAGAGATCGGATTTGACATTTACAACAGAATACAAACGTTATGAGAGGGAAAAACCATCGATCTATATTATGTAGAAATAGAGAAGTACATCAAAGCATTGTTACCTTGAATGAATAATGCATTCCTCCTTGTACTCAATGCTCTTGCTGCTCCTTAGCTGTCAATCAAGCAAGACAAACCTGTACTGAAGGATTGGAGTGAGTAATTGATATCATCAGCTCTCACTCAACTCAAGCAAGGCAAACTTGAACTGATGGAGGAACTGCATGGATTGGAGTGAGTAATTGATGTTCACACTGAAGTAGATAACATCAAAGTTTATTACAGTATATAAAAGAGGTTGAGCAGATTGCAAAAATAATATTGGAATTAGTTATTAGTGCAAAACCCTAATGCAAAAATCATTGATTTCGTAATACAAGTGGATATATTT
>JASDQU010881490.1:18442-29726 GCA_032191745.1 Picea mariana | reverse complement strand
ACATCTTCTTGGATGAGTCAAGATGGGAGATGTAGGGTATCAAGTGGTATTTTATAGAATCCACTATGATACTCATGGAATTTATGTCATTGTCTTTGAACTTCTCCAAAACTACAACGTTATGAGGTTCCTTCTCTTTTCCTTCTTCAAACTCTGGTTCCACGATCTTTCCTTTCACGTTATGCAACACTTTGTTCTTGGTAAGAATGAAATCAATCTTTGTCTTCCATGATTTGAAGTTAGAAGCCCCATTTAACTTGTTTTCTGACTTCATAGAGTAAGTCATGATTTCTTTGACTTGGTTAACCCTAGATTTGCCAAAAAAACTCAAACTTGATGTCTTACCTTACTGAGAGTACCAGGAGATGCGCTAGGCTAGGGTGCACTAGTATATCTAGAAATTAGGTTAATCCCTTCACTTAAGGTGTCTCAACGAGAGGATTAGGGTTTCTTCAACTGCACCTACTAGTAACCCTAGTGGCAGTGCTTTGGTAATTTCTCTTGCTAGAAACCCTAATGATAGTTCTTCAACGGGCTTAGTATCCTTATGGCTATGCTCCCTTCCAGTGGTTATACTGAATGAAGGAGGTGTGGGCCCAAACCTGTTAGAATATGATGGATGTTCTCGTTTAACCATAGACAATATCACTATTGTCACCCAACCATAGGCCAAAGCCACCCTCGAGCACCTTAACCTTGAGCTGACTTGTCTTCTAGGGTTATTAACCAATTAATTAGGGTTTCTTCTTTCTTCCTGGAATATTCTATTCTCATCAGGTTTACACGTGGAGGTAAATACCTCCTGCAACTACCATAATATCAACAATAACATGGTTGGCAGGATCTTCCCCTAGTTTTTCTTCAAATTTCAGAATATCTGAAGGTAGTTTGGTAGGCATATTGGGCCATGTGGGGTCATGTAAGGGATCATTCGTGAGTTTGGTCAAATCAATAATGTTGAGGGATTCCAAGTATGCAATAGAGAGATTTGTTGGAGGATTAGTTCTAGCCATTGTGTGAGTAGGTAGCAGACCCGTCTCTTGAGAAGGATTTGGTGGCATTGTACTTCTCCTTTGAGAGGAAGTTTCCCCCCTACCTCCTTGTGAAGGAGAACTAATGGATGGATGGCCTTGGAAGTTTGACCCAAGAAAAGTGGAACCAAGTAAAGCTGATCCCAAAATAGTATCACTCACGGGGGTGTGAGATGGTTGTGCCGGTGAGTTGGCAAGACTAGGGACTCCTCTGAGAATAGGAGGGAGATTTTGCAAGCGTCTAGAACAATGAGGATTTTGTGGTACCCCTATGGTTTATGACCAGAAAAGTGAATGTGTGAAAATGGTGACAAGAGGGAAATAAATAAACAAGAGCTTTGTATATTTTTTACCTTCACAAGATAGTATACCTCACAATTGCATGTAATCAAATGAAAATCATACATAAATCAGCTGTAAATAACCAAGAATGTGGATAGGTGGATTTTGTCCGCGTGGGGGAACAATAAAAAAAAATGATCATGTTCTAAAAGACGCATCGTCCTTCCTCTCAATTAGCACTGGGCCTTCTAATAGCACTTGACAGTGGGGTCTGAAGCTACCATAAGGAACTTAGTGAAGTTTGAAGTAATAAGTTATAATGAGGGGTAGAGGGTGCATATCCCGAAAGAGTTGGTGATATTTCCTAATATCCACACAAAATATGATCAAGGTGCGATTGAAACCCACAATCGCCACCTGGGTGGATATCCTAAGTTTTGGCCACTAAGTACCTCGGTCAAAGTGTGACATTTAGATTTTCTTCCTCAAAAATGGGTCACAGACTGGATGCCCTCACAAGGGTTGGGTGACTCAAGGAGGGATGCACAGAACAACCGAACCTTGAATTTCGACCATTCATGAGTATCTCCTTGCCTTATGGTGTAGGAACACTTGACTTGGAGAATTTGAAATTTCCCTATTTCTCAACTTCTATTGTTTGAAAATGTGAGAACCTGATAATGGAGGGTTATTTGGATGCCTACCCCGAGATCCTACCTAGACTAAAAACATTCTTTTGACACCTCCCGTGGAATAAATTTTAGTGTGTTTTTAGAATTGTTTTATATGTGGTGGGCTAAGAGATTGGGGTCATGGACCAAACTCATTTGATTTAATTGGKTGTGGATAATTTCCAAAGAAGTAGTCAGATCTTTCAAAATTCCTTTGGAGAAAACATACTTYGAACTCCACTATTATAATAGAAATATGTGTGTGAGGAGTGGCTTTGTGTGCAAGAAAGTGACAAGTGTGMAAATATTTTAATAAGTTAAGTGTGAGATTGCAACATGTGGACTTCTTGTGGTCCTTACAAATCTTCTTACCTAGCTTACTATGTGTCTTTGGTACAACCTTGCGGAATATTTAAAGMCCTAAAGAACTAGCAATGTGGACATATGGGTCCTAACAAATCCTTTAAGAAAGATTTGAAACTATCCTAGATTTGTAGAATTGTGGGCATGTATGGGCCCATTACTTTGATCTTTAAACTTCCCTAGATTGTGATCTAAACTAAGAAAGCACGTAGAAACTATCCTAAGATTGTAAACGTGTGGGTATGTATGGGCCCTTACAAATATTTAAGATGATTTCAACAACTAAGAGGAACCCTAGGGGGGTTTTGTCCTCTCCTAAATATTTTTTAAGGGAAATGAAATTTCCTTTTAACCACCTTTTTGATTCCTGAGATCACACAAGGGTGTGGGGGAAGAGCGTATTTGAGGGTTAAAATTAACCTCTAATCCCAATTTAAGTGATTTTGTATGAAATAAATAGCTTCAACTTAAAATTTTACACACCAAATAAGCCATCCATGTGGCAAAAAAGAAAAAGAGGAGAATAGTTATTCTTTTTACCCCCTAAGTGCCTATGTAAGATAACCTTTCTTATGAGAAAGGACTCTAAGTGGAGTGTAGTTTCCTTACAAAGTGCTGGAAAATAAAAATATGAAGGCTAGGGCCCTCAAACCATTCATAAAAACCCTTACAATTTAAAAGACTGGGCTTATGCGTAGGTTACAGTCCTGACAAGCGCGCAGAGGGTGCACAATGTGCAGAGTAATGAAGCATGTTTTGTGCACAGTGCATGTCTGTGGGCTTGAAAAGCTGTGCACTTCTTGTCACGCATCGAGGGAGGAATTTCCAATTGGAATACTCCTTCCTCAACTTTGAATTTTGACTCTGGCAGGTTGGGCTAGGCCGTTTTTGGTACCTACAAGTCAAAGTAATCAAAATGAAGTGATCTCAAGGCTCAAATAGGGAGGAATTTGATATTGATCCCAGGTATGGTCGCCAATCTATTGTGTTAGTTTTGTCACTTGGGTGAGAAAAAAAACAACAGATGCATGTTTAGATAAGCCTGCTAAACAAGACAGATGTTGGTTAGTGGGTTAGACAAACCAAACACACATGAAAAAAAAGAAATAAAACTAAAAACAACTAAGAAATAAATGTTAGAAAGCTTGAGAAACTTAGAACCATGAAAATCAAATAATGACCAATCCATTTCTACCAATGGATCAATAGATTAGTAGGCAAAACACTGTAGAGAAAGTCAGGGACTTATGAGTCCCCTCTTCCTCCTTGAGAGGGATCTTGAGTTCCCTAATTGAGAGATATTCTCTTCATACAATGGAAGAAATGACAAATGGTGAAGAAAAACAATGCCTATTCCCTCAAGAGGTGAGTGGAATGGCCTATTGCAATGATGCTTGAAGGCTTCAAAGAGAAAAGAGGATTCTCAAAGAAGAATTGTTGTAGCATAATAATACTTTGAAGATATTGGTTTCTTAGCACACCCATGGATCTGATTTATAACATCCATTCATGGAAAAATGTAATTGGTTCATAGTGTGAACAAGGGGCCTTTTAGGGCACCCTCTAGCCCTTGACCAACCTCCCAACTAGATTTCACTCAGATATGAGTGTCAAATCTTGTTGGGGGTCGGACTAGAAGTGATTGAGGGGCCGACAAGAACCATAAATGCATCGTTCATAGAAGTGCATGGCTTTTCTCATATACAGTCATGCATTTTTTGCATTGAGGGTTGTGTTGGCCCGCGCATGCTGCACACTGTGCACGCGCTTCCTTTGGTGAATTTGTGCTCTTTGATTTTTGACCCAATTATATATTTTTTTCCTTTTGATGGACTTTGGTACTGTAGGTGGACTAATTGTTGTTGGCACTTATGTGTTTCTTCAACCATTGTGTGCAATGTTGTAGACAATTTTTCAGTGATAACACTTTGCAAAGGAGACCACCTTACTCATTTGTTCCCTACTACTGTTGTGGTACAAGAAAAGTGGTCCTTTCCTTGGGGCCCTTTGAGTTCTGAGTCGTCTTTGGTTTCCCAACCTTATTTGGTTGATACAACGGTCATGCTGATGCGATCATCGGTTGAAACCACTCTTATTTTGGGGGGTGATGCATTTCTTGACCTTGTTGTCTCACATCCTGTTCAACCAGTTGTCGTGTCGATGAAATATTAGACTGATACCACTCCTATTTTTGGGGGTGATGCATCTCTTGACCTTGTTGTCTCACATCTTGTTCAACCAGTGGTCATGTCGATGCAATATTCAGCTGACACCACTCCTATTTTTTGGGGCGATGCATCTCTTAACCTCGTTGTATCGCATCCTATTCAACCAATGGTTGAAGAAGTGGTCATGCTAATGAAATATTCGGCTAATCCCATTCTTCTCTTGGAGAGTGACAAGACTAAGGAAGTGACATTGTTGATTCAATCTTTGACCAATCCCACTCTTCATTTGGAGGGTGATGCATCCTTTCACCATGTCCTTAGCATTTAAATTCTTGTACCTTATGAACAAGGGAGCATTCTACTCTCTTCGAGCACACTCCCTACAAGTCCTAGGGTGGTTTCCTTTGATTGGAATGATCTTGTAGAGCCTCGACTTCCTTCTTCTACACCCTTACAGGTAAGGGGCATTATTTGATATATTGTAGAGAAGGTAACCTCCACGAGTATTTTATCCCCCTCTACTTGGAAATATCTGGGTTTTCCCAAGCTTGTGTTAGTTGTTTGTAAGTTGGTGACATTTCACAGAAATCCTGCACAGGAGCCCTAGCCTCCCCCATGACATGCTGCTTAGAAAACTCCCAACGAGCCTATTTTAAGCTCTTTTTCGACTCTTTCAAAGAGAGAAAATATTGCTAAGTGAACTTGTCTCTTTCACACTTGTAAATTGGATTTGAAAGGATGTCTATTTGGTGTAAGTTTACCCCTTTTTCAAACCAAATAGACTTGTTATTCTTCTAAATAGACTTGAAAGGAGCTCGTTACTTAGAGTTTACTCCCCCGACTTGTTATTCTTCTAGTCCCTATGGAGAGTTTGATTGGTGCCTCCTGCATCACAAAGTTTCATCATTGAGTCTATGCTGCCAGAGTCATCCATATGTTTCATGCTCTTGTTCAAAGGATGTCTATGAGCTTGTGTCGAACATTCATCAGAACTCTTGACTTTGCATGTCAGCCATACCCTTAGTGTGTCTCAAAATTACATGAAGTTGTAGTCCTATTATGCACCCTGGTTCTACTTTCATCATTGGTAGGTAACCTTGAACCCAACAATCAACATTTTATCATTGGTCGCTGAATGGGTGGTTTCCCTTATGTTCGACGACAAAAAATATATTCACCCATTGGGATTCATGCAGTGTCTTGGATGCCATTAGCCTTATTGGTGGTTTCCTCTCCTTTTTCAATAATTTTGTTTATTGGCTGCTATTTAGAGGGTCTTTTTCATGTACCGCTTGGATCTGGCACACACGAAAGACGGATATGGTTGTTGGTTTGTGAACATGTTCTTCACCTGATTTCCTCCAAATAATCATGCTCCTACTTTGTACCTCGTGTTAAATGATGAGAGATGCCTCAATGCTCTCTTTTAAATGATTTTCCTTCCATCGACTTCATCCCATCTATTTTGAAAACTAGGCCTAGAGTCCTATGAGTACCTAGAGGCTTGGAGTTATTAGTGGCAGGTTCTCCTGCCATCGACAGTTGGGAATACATCAATGTTTCCTCATCGATGGATTCTTCAAGTGTTAAACCTAGACGCCTTTATTCACACTTGTAAGAATTTACTCGGTGCCTTGATACCTACTTTCATTATCGGTAGGATGTCTCACATTTGTTAACGATATACCTTAATAACCAGTAACCAAACAAAGTCTCATCATGTTCGAACTCAACTCCTTTATTCACACGATGTAGACTTGCACCTTTGGTGGATCATGTAGAAGAATTGAAGACATTAGTTCATAGTCATAGCTTTCTTGAGCTGTTGCTATCTTTCATTGGACCAATACCTATGTGACTTCAGTGATCATGGGAGATCAAATTGTACTCCATTGTATACAAATATATTCAGATAGATTTTGAGATTGGTTTTACTGGGCCTTGTTCATGAATATGAAAGCCTATGGCATGTAGCCACATTTGTATTGCCTATTCATGGCCATGAACAACTGTTTGGTATATTTTCACATGTATATGCAGTGTAATTCAAATTGGCATCCATGTGTGCAACATTAGTGTAGATTGTAATATTCTCATGAGCAACTAGTTTTTCTAGCTGGGTCTCCATTACTGCACTTCTAGGTATTATAATGTATTTCAACCATCGTAGATACTCCTCTGACCTCACACATTAGGGGGCATTTGTTATAGAAAGATTTTCCTCAACCTATGCAAATTTGCTCAGAAGGCCTTTTTCCATTTCCCTATGCAGACTTGAAGTCCCTTTTTCTAGTTCCTAGAGCTAAAAATAATATTTTTCCACATATACGCTCCATAACTATTATACATCATGCTTATATGTAGGTTGCACCATTACAACCCACGTATATCAAGTTTTGTGCCCAAAATTAAAAAATGGTGTTGGGTTTCCATGTCACGTCACGAGATCCATGATCCTTGACCTTCCATATACTGGAAACATTTCGACTTAGTCCTTTAGTTCCATTTAAAGGCTATAAATGGGCCATATCCAAGCTATGGAAAAGAGGGAGAAGAATTCAACTTTGAGAGAAAAGTTACTCCGGAGAAATTATTCACTTCATATTGAGTCTGCATCCCTTTATCATTTTAAGTCTGAACACATTGTTCAACCCCCAAGATCTTCCCTACTTGATCGAGAACCTCATTGTCTCTCTTATATGAGCTTGATTTTGGTGGAGGCCCAACTAGAAGGGACTTAGTTTCTCAGTTCCGAACCGTGCCGACATGGAAGTTTGTAATTCATACACTTATACTGATTATATTTTAATAGAAACACTCTTTTCTCATCCAATTAATGTCTTGCAATTATTTGAATTGTTATTCCATGGGCATATTTGTTATGAATCTTGATGGATTATGTTATTGAATGTGATAACTTTATATATTATCACAATATGCTTGCGTTTCTTGGTTGTTGAGGACAAGTTGCAGGTGTATTGCTTTGATTCAAGTGCTCAAGGATGGACTTCATCGAATGTCTAGATGAGGTAGGCTCTTCATCTTGTCTTGTTAGATTATTTGTTTATATAACATACTTGAGATTAGAGTTGATTTATGTAGTCATTTCCGTCTGTTATGGTTTACCCCATACCATAGAGAGATTTTCCTCGTAACAATATTCAACTGCCCATTGTATTCTTTCCATGCTATCCTTGGTGAGCATTCTTATGCCATGCTCTTTTTCTCCTCAACCTTTCTGTATCTACCTGATGTATTCAATTTTGGCCAGGGTCTTGTGTTCCTGTTCAAATCATCTCAACATCTCTTTACATACAACATGATATAAAGGTGTTTCCTCTTGACAACTTATAGTCTTTTTAATGAAGATATACCTGCACATCTTATACCTACCGTAATATTCTAAGAAATCGTCCCCTAGAATCATCATTGCTTTGGTGGTATCTTTGTAATAATCAACCTCGTGTCTGATATTTTCAAGATCTCTTCTCATGGAATCAAATTCACTTTCATATTCCTTATATTTTTCAATGGTCGTATGGTATATGGCCATCCCTTCCCCCAAAAATTCATTTACCTTGGATTTCTTGGCATGTAACAATGCTTATTCAATGGTTATAACCATAACGCTATCCAGCGTGAGCTTACTCCGAGTCCTAGTTGTTTCTCTTGTTCCTCAGCCTTTTCATTTTCCTGTTTCTTAGAGGTTGTATCTTCTGAGCTGTGATATTCACTTTTTCCTTCACCTTAAACTTCTTGAGTCTTCTCTTGTTTGGGTGGTTGTGACCCCGATTCTGGTTTCATTGTAACATTCTCAGTTCTTATTGTTGCCACCAATGCCTCTTTCAATTGTGTCTCTTCAGGGAGTGGAATCCATTTCCCATCTGTGTTGAACTCATATATAATTTAAACTTTGAAGGTATGAAATTTATCACTGTCATCATCATCCAACATTTTAAAGTATACAATTTGAGGATCATAAACTCCTGTGGCTGGTAACTCTTTAAAAATCTCATATGATATAATTGGATCTGGTAGTCCTCTTTGTAGCTATTATGTGATAAATTCAGGTTGACTATTGACTTATTCTGGTGTTATTTATCCTTGAGGGATATGTTCATCCTCTACCCTCTTTAATTCTTCTTTAGTTTTTCTTTGTTGTTCTAGCTCCTCAACTTCCCTGTTTAGTTTATCTTCATGACATGCTCTTTCAGTTTTTGCTTGTTGTCTTTCCTCTTTAGCTCTTCTTGACTCATAAATTTATCTTTCTCTCTTTTACTGTTCTCGTAGGGATGCTTCTCCCATTTTATTAATAAGTTCCATCGGTTCATCCATAGAAATGTCCTTAAATAGACTCATATTAGGTTGGGATTTCCTTTGGATTACTTCATCCCAGTTTTAAGCATTTTCAGTGAAAACTTCATCCCCAAATTTATCATGAGCATAGGGCTAGTAAATTATTACTTTCCCTACATGTTTTGACACTAACCCTTTTGGGTCATGCTTATGGTACCTTCGAGTCATGAACCTATATTCTAATTGACTCATGCATTCTTGTTTTTCTTACATAGTGTCCTTGACAAAAATAATATCCTAATTGGAAACCATAAGGGATGCAAGCCTTTTTCTTGTATTTGATTAATGAAGCATTGAAACCCTATAGAATAGTTTGATAACATATCTCTCCCAAAGCCAATCTGTCTGGTACATAATATGGAAGCAGATGTGGGGCTCCCATTGCATCAACTATTATGAAATAGGTGAATTTCTCCTCCAAGTACCTATTCCCAATCAATGAGATTATCCTTTTGGATTGCTTTGAGAGCCGTGGGAACTCATGTTTAAATATAACCAAATATAGTCTTTCTAGGAATCCATCACTTATCATGGAATAATATTTCTTGTATTTGTTCTCCCACAATGCTGGAGTATACATGCATATGGAGCTCAGACACATGCCAACTCATGCCCATATCTAAGAAAATATGTCTAGCACATACTACATCTAGTCACTAGGAAACCATTAAAAATGAAGGTACATCCCTAGGATGAGGGTTCTGGGATTGTTCTATTCTAGTTATTAGCTATTTGGATTTATTATCCCCCAATCGAAAATTCTTCCTGATATCGCCACAGTGTATGCCAAAGGCATCCAAGCTTCCAATAATCTAGAGGAATATTTTCCCCCATATATCCTGCAAATTAATTCCATTAAGTACATGTAGGGTTCTCTCAGGTTTATTGTACCATACAATCCTGTAGTTCGATTTATGATGTTTTTGTCTTCCTTTCACCATGATGCTAAAAATTTGCTAGTATCATGTTTTTCATAAAATGTTACTACAAAATCAGTTTTTAGCCTGACTTATGGTTCCCTAAGCTTATAAAATTTATTCACTTCTACCAGTAAGAATACCCCCACACACTATCCTTGTTCATTACTAACCAAGAAGTTAGCAATGTCTATGTGGATGATAATCCATTATAAGGCCTCTACACAAGGTAATATAGGGGATCGATAGGCCACCATGTACAATAGGGAGTTTTCTATTTCCAGGAACACTTGGTCATCCAAGGAATTAATTTTTAGACTGCTGTGGGGTGTGAATTATGGGAATATGAGTGCTTAATTTTATTGAATAGATCATTCTAGGAAGGAAACAATACCTTAGAACAAGTCCTTGACTCTGTTTCTTTATACAACGGTGGTTGGATGAAAAATTTCTTCCGTGGAATTTGAATTACTGGCTCCACCTTGGGCATTTTCTCTGTCGCTTATGCAACAACTAGGTTGGACGCTTCCCCTATCAGAATATTCTTTCCCTTAGGAATTTTCAAGGAATTCCGAGTAGTAGGTCTGTGTGGTGGAGTTTTATACACATAAAAAACGTCATTTAACTCTCAGTTTATTAAGATTTTATGAGAAATATAGAAATTATATAATAAAAGCGCATACCCAGTGAAGAATTGAGAAATTAACATTAGTACTTACCAATTTTGGTAGAAAAACTCTGAATTGAGAAACAAAAGAGTTATAATGTGCACAACGTCTGGTCTTGAGACATTATTTACTGTGCCAGTTCTCTTAAAAAATCAATGGTATCAATTCCTAAATAAATAAAAAATTCGAGCTCATATACCCTAACTCTTTACCAGTGAAATCCAATAATTAAAATAATAGGGTACAACGAGATCTTGCAAATATTATAGGATTGAATGCACCCACATGCATGCCACGCTCGACATTAATTGATTACTTTCACTAGTACATTTGGGTCAAATTACGACGACGTGTTTGACGCAGTTGCCACTTTATATTGTCGAGAGAATGACAAACAACAAATCCCCTCAAACCTCATTTCACATGATGTCACTTTTTCGACACCATAGATATCGTCTCTTTGCGACATTTCATGTGAGCACGTGTCATCTCAGATTTGACTGTCCAAACCCCATATGGCCGTCGCTACAGCGATGCCAGAGACATCAAAATTCCAATGTCCCATTTCATCAGTCTCCACTACGTGGACGCTATGGGAGCGACGTTACCATGTGGTGTAATACTGATGTATGGTAACGTCTCTCAACTGGCAATCAACTATATATCTCTGAGGTATGTGCCATGAGAGCGACGTTACCATATGTCACAATTTCGACTGATGGTAACGTCTCTCAACCAACGACCAACTATATATCTCCGACATATGTGCCATTGTAGCGACATTACCATACATCGAAATTCTGACTTATGGTAATGTCTCTCAATCAA
>JASDQU010881489.1:34783-44931 GCA_032191745.1 Picea mariana | reverse complement strand
ATAATTGCATAAGTTGCAATATAGTTGCATATAGTTTCATAAGTTGCAATATAGTTGCATTTGACCACTCACCAATATTTGAGAATATAGTTGCAATATAGTTACATAAGTTGCAATATAGTTGCAATATAGTTGCATTTGGAACCATTGGTACATTTACATAAGGTTTTTAGGTCCTATTTAAATCTTCTTAAGATTAAGCTTCATGATGAAGTTGTCAAAAAACAACACAAGGCATATGTAAAAATATTTAGCCTCTGTGTGGGATCTTTGGTTCCATTAATAGTTTTTTCATAATAAGAACAGTTCTCAAGGCTTGTACCATGTCTAGGGGAATAAAGTTGCATTGTTGCGTAAAGTTTCAGGTCCAAGTGCTGAAATCATGGCCTTCCTATTAAGTTTTGAAAAAGTTCATAAGAAGCCCAATATTTTGAAATGGCTCAATGCCCCCATACCGAAGTGGCCCATTATCCTTGTTTCAGAATGCTCAGGGGGCTTACGTTCAAAGTATTGTTATTAGATAAAGTTTAAAAAGTGGTAGAAGGGATTGAAGTTTGAAAAAGTTTCGATGGCCTAAAGTTTTAAAATTGCTCAATGAGCAATGTTTTAGAATGACTCAAGGGGCTTAAATTCAAAAACAGATCGATATTCCAAAATGCCCTGAAGTTTAGAAGTGGGACAAAGTTGGCGAAATGCTTAAAATTTTGTAATGGCCCAAAGTTCAAGAATGGGTTGAAGTTAAATTTGGCCCTGTTATCCCCAATTTCATGGGATAACTAAGAGATCATGTCTCGAGGCCCACAGGTCCTAGACATGGAGTACCGAGAGAAGGATCGAATTGAGCATAGCCCTGGAGGGCCCATCCTTCTCTTCTTTCATCAGACTTGTCTTGTCAGCAGTGGCAGCATCCATCACCATTGGCCTGGTCTTGTATCAGAGAAGACTCTTGCTTCATGAGGTAATTGATCCGGGTATCATGGTATGTGTCACTTTTGATCATTATAACCTTTAGATATATGCATCTTACTCCTTTTATTTCTGACAACTTCTTGGATATTACATTAACCCACTTGACCATGGTTGGGGGGATTGACAGGGTGTCCTACCAAGCCTATACCCATAGGTTTTGGTTTTCCACTGGGGGGATTTCTGAAGAGCCATCATCCGCTCCCATCATATCATCACTTTTCATCTTATCTCTCGATCACCTATCCCACTTCCTTAGTCCGAGAATTAGGATGATATTTTCGTGGGGTTGCAGCTTATCTCATGGGAAGAAGGGGCTAAAGGCCCAGAAGGTAAAAGCAGCTGGTAAAAGATAAAATCCATAAAAAATGAAACCTAGAGATGCCTCCCCCAGGGATCCCCGAGAAGGCAATAAAAATCCTCTCAGCAAGAAACAAGAGGGACCCGAAGAAAAATAACAAAAACAAGACCTAGCCAAGAGGATAGGGGGTCTCATCAGGAGCCAGCCTATTATGTTCATGGGTACCTAATAGTATGACATTTCCACTATCTGGTTACCACGCTAGGGAAGTAAACTTTGGTTGCATGGCCAAGGGAAAGGGGGTCTCATCACAAGTCAGCCTTATCATCTATGTGAAAGTGCTTGTGGGTAACATTGTCAGCTCTAGTCACCACGCCAAGGTGTCCTCTAATTAGTCCTTGAAATAAAAAAGAAAAAAGAAAATAAAGAAAAGAAAAGAATAAAAGCAATAAAGGGCTTGGAAAGAATTGTATCCATTACAGGTACAGCTTGCCTTCTACAAAGACTCCCACAGGTAATATCATGCATCCCTGTCTCTCACTTCACCCGTATGTCTGGACATCCCTTGACCACATCACCTCATTTTACATGGCTTGGCTGATACCCCTTGGAGACTTTCCTTTCCTTATGGATACTAGCCCAATAGGGTATTCTGTCTTTTTATTCGGCTTTGTATTTTAGGTCTTTGTAATATCTTTGAGATATAGAATGATATATCAAGGTTTTTATGCATATGTTTGATAACATTAATGATGAAATGTGATTTACATTGCTATGATCCCTGTGACTAATGAGCCCATGGAGGGCAAATTTTTTGATGTGGAGGACCATGCCCGACGTACATGTACCAGTTGGACTGGTACACATGGGGAGATGATTAGTCCGGACCTCCATGGGGTTGAAGAGCCCATTAGATGGTTGTTGGGACCCCATCAGGGGCAGAGATAGGACAGTGCTTGATTGAGCTTTTGCAACTGAGAAGAAGAAGGGCGTTCCATCTGGGACACTTTGGTTGAGCCCAACCTAGGGGGGTTGACCCACTTCAGGTGGAACGTTTCCCTTTGATGGCCCAGGACGTCACCTAGGAGCCATTGACATCACCTTGAGAGTGTGGCAATTTGACAGGGAAGCTGGCACGTGTGGCAGGGTTTGGAGGCCCAACGAGGGCCAACGTTTGTCATTTTGTGCTGCATTTTCCCTAAAAAGGGGCCAGTGTCTCCCTCAGTAGGGATTGACGTCTTTCTTATGCTCATTTAGGGCTTTGATTTAACAATTTAATGTCAAAATAGTATGATTTTGGTTTGTAGCCTTGTCGGCTATTTTTAATGACCTAATTTTAATTAGAGGTCATGGTACAGTATATATTGAGGAGTTTTTCCCTCATTTTGACATAGCACACAACTCACTCTCTTGTGAGGTCTGATTTTTGTGCCCTTGCTGGGTATTTGGTCTTTTATATGAGGCGCAGTTGTTGGAGGAAGGATTTTCTTGGCATATTTTGGCATTTCTCTTGAAGGAAGGTTTACAACTAGGGTTTGCAATGCTATTTCTTCATGATATGTAAGTGTATTTTCTACAAAACTTATTAATTGAATGATTGTAGGCTTGTATTCTTTCATTTATTATAAATTTGTTGATTTAAAACCCTAGGTGACAAGCAAACAAGTAGGTTCTTATCTCTTGTCCCCTAAAAGAGAAATATTCAGCCATTGAAGAAGGAAGAAAGAGCCTAGAATTTGCTACACTCTTTTCACTTTTTCCTTTGTGCTAGTTGTGATTTTTAAAGTTTAAGAAGGAGGGGATGTCCCAGGCCAAGGTTATCTACACCTAGGGTCGTCCATCTTCTAGGGTTTGGTGATATATCTTTGCCATTGCAACACTCTCCCTCACCTCACTCTCTTGTTTTAACTTATATTTTATGCTAGCCGTTTTTCCAAGTTTGACCTAAGGAAGGAGGAAAGAGAATGAGGCCTTGCTTAAGCAACACCGGAGTGAGCCTCTTTCCCCTAGGGTTTTGATTCTAGGGCCCTACCATTGCAGCACTCTAGAACCCTTCCCTCTTGTCCTTAGCCTTTTATCCCTTTAACTCTGCGTCCTCTCCTTAATTGACTCCATCTACCCCTAGGCACTGATCTTAGATCCACAACGTTGAAGTGATAGTGCTCAAACAACCTCTTAAAACTTTTAAATTCGAAACCCTAACTAACTAGCTAACCCTAACTAGGCTGACGTCATACTTGGTTATTCCATCTTGATGCAACACCTTTTGATGATAAGAAAATAGATGATGGTTGAAAGCATTTATTGAGTAAAATATTGATTAAATACAGTGTTGGATACATCATCTCAATAGTTATTGATGAATTGATACTTCTCCACTGCTATATTGATAAACGTTGACCTCATTGATAGATTGTTTTAATTGCTTACATATTGATATCAGATAGTTACATGAAGTACTAACCCATTGAATTATAGCCTGCATATATTATTTTTCTATTGTCTTGTTCCGGGCAAGTGTTCTCATTTGGGCATACACTTCTTTATTGGCTGATTAGCCGGACTATCTGACCTTGGTGGTAACCTGTGAGGAGGAACTTCTGCTTTGACCTTTATACTTTGGCCTCTTCAAAACCCCAGGTTACCAGGGACGTCTCCCTTGGGCTAACCTCCTTGAATAGAAAGAACCTCCCCATTGTAGTGACATTGGGTGGGGTAGGTTCATGTTACGCTAGTTTGGCCTCTGCCTTCTAGCCATTTGACCTAGCTACAAACTGTGCGATAACATTTTGCCACCGTTGCCAGGGAACACTAAGTCAATTCTACTCAGACGACAAATATTTTCGATAAGCCTTGCCTCAGAGACCTTTTTACAAGCTTACCTAGCAACTCCACTAGGGTGTTTTCCCTTTTCTTTTGATAGTTTCAAGAAAATTATTTGGCGAATCCACTGATGATGAATCCAACTATGACTTCACAATGGGATCCGAGGAACTACAAGCCTTTGGACATGAGTAAAATCCTAGGATATCCCAGAAAAATGCCTCCCTTTTATAAGGATTGGCTCCCTCGATTCGCTGGCATCGATGGAGAAAGTCTCGATTATCACATGAGAAAATTTTGGGAGTTATTTCAATACTTCCCTATCAGTGACGAGGCTGAATAATTGGTGATGAAACTCTTCTCTGCCTCTCTTCATGGAGGGGCTAGAAGATGGTATGATAATCTTCCAGCTTCTAGCATCACATCTATGGACCATTTTGAAGAAATTTTCCTTGCAAAGTGGGACATGAAAATGGAATATATACAATCATTACCGAAAGGAATTGAAGGCATAAAACAAATAGAGACTGAGATTGTCAGAGTTTTCGGGGCTAGGTTCTAGAAGTTGCTTTACCAGATTCCTCAAATCCATCATCCTAAAGACAAGTACCTCGTTTATCTCTATACTAATGGACTTCAATGGCATTTGAGTTTCCTCCTAAATAAAAAGAATCCGAAAACACTTGCAGAAGATCACAACATGGCCATTCGAATCGAAGAGCATCTTCCATTGTCCAGAATCAATGACCATACCATGGACACTCTCAGCTTAATAAAACTAGTTTCCCTTGAAACCTTTGTTGAAGATTCACAAGAGATAAGGGAACAAGTTTTTGACCAGAAGGATGTGGTTAAGGAACAAGAACCTAAACAAGATGATGAAATGCCAACCCCTACTCCTCACTCTGATGAAGTCATCCAAGAACCTGTTTCTCCTACACAGCAAAGCAAAGATGAGGTCAGTTGTTTTCCACCTCAGGTTTCCAATGACACCTTATTCCTTGATTCAGAAAATGAAGGAGAAACGAAATTTTTAAACGAAATGGATGTTCCTTGCTGTGAAATCAAAGATGAAGAAGCAATCCATGAGGATGAAACAATAATATATGTTGAAAACGCCAAAGTCCTCGAAGTCCCTGCACAAGAAGAAACAGTAAGTTTCCCTCCTCCCCTAGATTTTGATGATGCTTTGCTTTATGATGAAGGAAATGAGGAGGAAAAGAATGAATCAAACCCTACATGTTATGACACGGATAATGACATTGTTGATAACATTGATGAGTTCATACATGTTGGGAGACGCAGGTGGGATATAGTTGGTTATGACTTGGATCCCATCTATGACATTGATGGTCCTTTCCAAAGGTTGCCTTTGCATTTATCACCTGAAGTTACTAATAACTTTGACATCTGGCAACAAGAACCTGACCTTATTCAAAAACCCAAGGATGACCTAGTGCTATGCTCTCTGATTAATTTTTGGTCATACCTTGAAGACTTTGATGACTATCCATCTGAGCACTTAGATTTGTCATATGAAGCAAGTTATCAACCAACGTTGTTCTTAGATGTTGATAAAAATGAGGAGGTTACTTTCCTGAATCAGGATACTTGTGATAGGATTTTTCACCCCCCTTTGATCACTTTACTTTGCTATGTCACTAGAGGTGTGGTTTGGAAACATGTCACTTATCCCAAGTCTCCTGTAAGGAAGAACCTCATTCTAGATTTTAGGGGAAAGTTGAGTGCCTCAAGAAGAAGCCTATTATCATAGTTTTCCAACCTCCCCTTTAGGAATGGTCAGTCACCCTTTCATATTTTGCTAATCCCTCCTCAAGATTCAAGTTGTGAAGATGTCCAAGGTAACCAACATTCAGATTCCTCGAGTCAGTCTCCTAAACCTTTGACCTTTCACAATCCTTTCCTAAGGTGGATTGACCATTCTCCTGAGAGTATGCAGTGGGATCACTTTTTCCCTCCCACCCACCTCCATGAGTTAGACTTTGTGATTCCCGATGATCTGATACATGTTCTAACCCATTTTGTTTTTGTGCTTGACTTATCACTATTTTGGTTTATGATGAAGCACAAAGGCAAGTATCATGGGACATTGTTGGATTGGCTTCATTGGTTGTTTGACTACACCAACATCCATCCCACAGGAAAGTATAGGTAAGAACTTCACTTTATATTCACATTTATGATTGCTTTATATGTATATGCCTATATATGCGAGGTGGAAATACCACCCCATATTTGTTAATGATGCCCCTATCGAGTTGAGCAGGTCTGCAGGTTATGCCAAAGATACTAAGGTTCTCATGCGCTCTATGGTGAGCACATGTCCCCAAGTTGGAGCCAGATGTTATCCCCGGTTTCATGGGATAACTAGGAGATCATGTCTCAAGGCCCACAGGTCCTAGACATGGAGTACCGAGAGTAGGATCAACTTGAGCATAGCCCTGGAGGGCCCATCCTTCTCTTCTTTCATCAGACTTGTCTTGTTAGCAGTGGCAGCATCCATCACCATCAGCCTGGTCTTGTATCAGAGAAGACTCTTGCTTCATGAGGTAATTGGTTTGGGTATCATGGTATGTGTCACTTTTGATCTTTATAACCTTTAGATATATGCATCTTACTCCTTTTATTTCTGACAACTGCTTGGATCTTACATTAACCCACTTGACCATGGTTTGGGGGATTGACAGGGTGTCCTAGCAAGCTTGTACCCATAGGTTTTGGTTTTCCACTGGGGGGATTTATGAAGAGCCATCGTCTGCTCCCATCATATCATCACTTTTCATCTTATCCCTCGCTCACCTATCCCATTCCCCTAGTTCGGGCATTAGGATGATCTGTTCATGGGGTTGGACCTTATCTCGTGGGAAGAAGGGGCTAAAGGCCCAAAAGGTAAAAGAAGTTGGTACAAGATAAAATCCATAAAAAATGAAACCTAGAGATGCTTCACCCAAGGATCCCCGAGAAGGAAATAAAAAGCCTCTCAGCAAGAAACAAGAGGGACCCGAAGAAAAATAACAAAAACAAGACCTAGCCAAGAGGATAAGGGGTCTCATCAGGAACCAGCCTATTATGTTCATGGGTACCTAACAGTGTGACATTGCCACTATCTAGTTACCACACCAAGGTAGTGACCTTTGGTTGCATGGCCAAGGGAAAGGGGGTCTCATCACGAGCCAGCCTTATCATCTCTGTGAAAGTTCTTGTGGGTAACACTGTCAGCTCTGGTCACCACACCAAGGCAGTGTCCTCTAGTTAGTCCTTGAAATAAAAAAGAAAAAAGAAAATAAAGAAAAGAAAAGAATAAAAGCAATAAAGGAATTGGAAATAATTGCATCCATGACGGGTATAGCTCGCCTTATACAAAGGCACCCACAGGTAATATCATGCATCCCTGTCTCTCACTTTACCTGTATGTTTGGACATCCCTAGACCGCATCACCTCGTTTTACATGTCTTGGATGATACCCCTTGGAGACTTTCCTTTCCTTATGGATACTAGCCTAATAGGGTATTTTGTCTTTTTCTTCGGCTTTGTATTGTAGGTCTTTGTAATATCTTTGAGCTATTGCATGATATATCATGGTTTTTATGCATATGTTTGATAACATTAATGATGAAACATGATTGACATTTCTATGATCCCTGTGACTAATGAGCCCATGGAGAGCTAAGTTTTTGATGTGCAGGACCATGCCCGATGGACAGGTACCAGTTGGACCGATACACATGGGAAGATGATTAGTTTGGACCTCCATGGGGCTGAAGAGCCCATCAGATGGTTGTTGGGACCCCATCAGGGGAAAAGACAGGACAGTGCTTGATTGAGATTTTTCACCTGAGAAGAAGAAGGACGTTCCATATGGGACACTTTGGTTGAGCCCAGTTTAGGGGGGTTGACCCACTTCAGGTGGAACGTTTCCCTTTGATGGCCCAGGACGTCACCTAGGAGCCATTGACATCACCTTGAGAGTGTGGCAGTTTGACAGGGCAGTTGGCACGTGTGGCAGGGTTTAGAGGCCCAAAGAGAGCCAATGTTTGTCATTTTGTGCTGCATTTTCCCTAAAAAGGGGCCAACATCTCCCTCAGTAGGGCTTGACGTCTTGCTTATGCTCATTTAGGGCTTTGATTTAACAATTTAATGTGAAAACAATATGATTTTGATTTGTAGCCTTGCCGGTTATTTTTAATGACCTAATTTTAATTAGAGGTCATGATACAGTATATATTGAGGAGTTTCTCCCTCATTTTGACATAACACACAACTCACACTCTTGTGAGGTCTAATTTTTGTACCCTTGTTGGGTATTTGGTCTTTTATATGAGGCGCACTTGTTGGAGGAAGGATTTTCTTGGCATATTTTGGTATTTCTCTTGAAGGAAGGTTTACAACTAGGGTTTGCAATGCTATTTCTTCATGATATGTAAGTGTATTTTTTGCAAAACTTTTTAATTGAATGGTTATAGGCTTGTATTCTTGCATTTATTATAAATTTTCTTATTTAAAACCCTAGGTGACAAGCACACAAGTAGGTCCTTATTTCATGTCCCCTAAAAGAGAAATATTCAACCATTGAAGAAGGAAGGAAGAGCCTAGCCTTTGCTACACTCTTTTCACTTTTTCCCTTGTGCTAGCTATGATTTTTAAAGGTTAAGAAGGAGGGGACGTCCCAGGCCTAGGTTATCTACACCTAGGGTCGTCCATGTTCTAGGGTTTGGTGATATAGCCTTGCCATTGCAACACTCTCCCTCACCTCACTCTCTTGTTTTAACTTATCTTTTATGCTAGTCGTTTTGCCAAGTTTGAACTAAGGAAGGAGGAAAGAGCACGAGGCCTTGCTTAAGCAACATCGGAGTGAGCTTCTTTCCCCTAGGTTTTTGATTCTAGGGCCCTGCCATTGCAGCACTCTAGAACCCTTCCCTTTTGTCCTTAGCCTTTTATCCCTTTAACTCTGCGTCCTCTCCTTAATTGACTCCATCTACCCCTAGGCACTGATCTTAGATCTACAACATTGAAGTGATAGTGCTCAAACAACCTCTTAAAACTTTTAAATTCGAAACCCTAACTAACTAGCTAACCCTAACTAAGCTGACGTCATACTTGGTTATTCCATCTTGACGCAACACCTTTTGATGATAAGAAAATAGATGATGGTTGAAAGCATTTATTGAGTAAAATATTGATTAAATACAGTGTTGGCTACATCATATCAATAGTTATTGATGAATTGATACTTCTCCACTGCTATATTGATAAACGTTGACCTCATTGATATATGTTTTTTTTAATTGCTTACATATTGATATCAGATAGTAACATGAAGTACTAACCCACTGAATTATAGCCTGCATATATTATGTTGCTATTGGCTTGTTCCAGGAAAGTCTTCTCATTTGGGCATACACTTCTTTATTGGTTGATTAGCCGGACTATCTGACCTTGGTGGTAACATGTGAGGAGGAACTTCTGCTTTGACCTTTATACTTTGGCCTCTTCAAAACCCCAGTTTACCGGGGACGTCTCCCCTGGGCTAACCTCCCTGAATAGAAAGAACCTCCCCATTGTGGTGACATTGGGTGGGGTAGGTTCCTGTAACGCCAGTTTGGCCTCTACCTTCTAGCCATTTGACCTAGCTACAAACTGTACGATAACAGGCCCTAATGTTCAAACATGGTCCAAATATTGGAAGAGGCCTAATGACCTAGTCCATAAATGTCTCAAGCAACTATAAGAGGGCCAATGTCACAAAGTTTGAATTTGCATGATGGGTGATGTTTTAGAGTTTCCAATGGAGTTAATTTCGAATTATGGATGTTGGGAAAAGTTTAAAAAGTGGCCAATGACCGATTATAAGAACTTATTGACATATTATCCTACTTTGTAGTTTCCTACTTTGTAGATGTTAGGGTTTGTAGGGCCCAAACAAGGGAGTGTTAAGCACTATAGATATTTGATATACATGATTTTTTACAACAATAATACTCTGTCAAATATTTAATGGCACCAACTAAGGAGGATATTCCATACCCTTGGTTTACT
>JASDQU010881489.1:22149-32811 GCA_032191745.1 Picea mariana | reverse complement strand
TGATAGCTTTAGTCTTCACAATTTATTATGGAATTAGGATAATTTCTTTAAAATATCATCCACATTTTGATGCTTCAGATATTGAAAAGAGTGATCATTCCTTCAATGCAAATGATACGATTTTTCTTTAATTTTGTTACAGTTAGATTTATCTTAAATGTAATTGCTTGCAATCACAAATATCACAGCGATTATTTGCATCTCATCGTTTTGTCATTAAATTTCAAACAATGAATATAATGTTTTGCATTTATTTCGAACAGTTTCAAGGTTCATTGCAGGTTTATCTTTTGGACAGGTTGGTTGGACATTCTATAATGATACAGATGTTTGGATGCATGCTGGTTAATTCATTAATAGGTTAGTTTATTTCTTTTGTCAATTGTTTGTCTTCGAAACTCTAATATATGGTCTGGCTTTGACCGTCCATATACTTTCGTTTCATAGTAAACTTTTCTATTTAATTTTAGATTAATAAAGAGAAAACAAAAAATATCTTATGTGCTTTCTTTATCTACTTTTGTTAAAGCAGCCATTTTCACATTGATTTTCATGAGTTTAGATTAAAACTTACAACTTATATATCATGCACATAAATTAGATAGGAAGATCTGTTGTTTAAATACTATCTACAATAGTTATATACGTATATATACATATATATATTAAGTGGTTATTTAATAGTTATCTCTTTTATTTCTTTTATTTGTTTCTTCAAGGACTTTTAGATTGGCCAACGGAGCCATTAAACCCGTCATAATGAGTTATACCAAATGGCTTGGGTTATTTAGACAACCCCAGACCGGACTCATTCTTTCAATTGACGGACGGTCATTTTCGTCCGTCAACAAAGTTGCACCAAATGGATGTAAAAACAACTTTCTTAAATGGTGTTATTGAATAATAAGTGTATATATAACAACCACAAGGGTTTGAAGTTGAAAATAGAAAGACTCATGTGTGTAGGTTGAAGAAAGCTTTGTACAGGTTGAAGCAAGCTCCTAGAGCTTGGTATGGAAGAATTGATAGTTTCATAACAAGCTTGGGCTTTACCAAGAGTAAATTTGATCCTAACCTATACTTCAAGGTTATGAATGATGAGCCAGTTTTATTGCTACTATGTGTGGAAGATTTATTCTTGATAGGAGAAGAAAATATCATCACAGATTGCAAGAAGAAGCTCGTTGCAGAGTTTGAGATGAAATACCTAGGCCCGATGCATTATTTTTTAGGTCTCAAAGTTTGGAAGTGTTGAATTTTCATTATTCTAGGCTCAAGCATGAAGTTTATTTCAATTTTAGTAATGTACTTGAACCATAAACAAATGCATCTATACCATTAATAATTGTTGCAATAACCAAGATCACAAGAAGAAATACCATGCACAAGAACACAAGAAATATATTGGGAAACCCTTCTCAACAAGGGAAGAAAACCCAACAATCATTTTCTATATTCTCAAGAKAAATACCTCCCAYGCCATAGACCTAGCACACAAAAGGGTGCTCTCCAAAACCAATAATCTAGTGCCCAAGAGAGGTGTGAACTTCAGCCCTAGAAGATGTACTTKTTGAAATTGTGAAATTACATGTGAGTTGTGTTTTCTCAATGGGGAAATCACCTTTATTTATACTAGAATGGACACATCAAAAGTGGTGTCCATTGGCACAATAGGGTCGACCTTAATAACTCAGAATATAATTAATAATTACAATATTAATTATCTTTTACATTAATTGTCCTTCACTTTATGGTGGGGCCGACCTGTAACCTTTACATCACAATTTGGGTTACAGGTAAATGTTACTCTTAGAAAATATAGGAATGGACCTCATACACCCACTAGTGCTTAGCCACTAGGGACACGTCCACCTTTGCTCAGCCATAGGGACGTCCTACTCAACAAATCTCTATCTCATTGAGTCTCACAGGAGAATCATCTGGAGTATCACATTGTCTCAACTCTCTACTCAAAGGAGAACGATACACCCATCACATGGGTATCTTCACCCCTCACAGGGGTACACACATCGTTTCATCTCAAATGACACACCCATATCATGGGCATCCTCCCCACACAGGAGCACACATCGTTCCATTTCAATCTCAGAGAGGAATAACACACCCATCTCATGGGCACACCCAACTCATAGGCTCTCTCACAAGCTGACTCACTCAGCCTATGTCCTAGAGGATGTCTCACAAAGTTGTAATCATCAAAACTCCCTCTCGGGTAGGGAGGCATTCTCCACCAGGCCAAGTCTCTCACGAAATTACTCGAACTTCATCTTGGAAAGCAATTTGGTGAATATATCTACAATATTCTCATGTGTAGGAAGGTACTACACGTTTACTTCTTTCCTCTGCACCATGTCTCTGATATAATTATTTGTCATCTCAATGTGTTTTGATCTATCATGAAACACAGGGTTCTCAGAGAGCTTCACAAATATATAGTTATCACAATGAATAATGGTAGGATCCATCTCATGATCAAATAAATCTATTGGGATCTTGTGAAGCCACACTACTTCGCGGACTGCCACACTCAATGCTATATACTCTACTTCTGCGGTACTCAAGGCCACAGAGATCTGTTTCTTGTTGCACCAGGAAACCATGGTAAACCCCAAGGTAAAATAACAATTGTATGTTCTCTTCTAGTCTACTATGCTCCCTACCCAATCTAGATTGGCATATCCCTACAAACTCAAGTCTACACTGGAGTCATATCTCAGGCCATATCCAACTGTGCCTCATAGATATATCAATACATGTTTCGCTTCTATCCAGTGAGTCTGTATCGAATGACTCATGAAATGACTAAGTACATTCACTGCATAACATATATCAGGTCTGGTGTTAACCAAATACATCAATGATTCAATCAATTGTTGTTACAAATGTAAATAAATATCGCCTGAATCAGTAGAAGAATCATTCATTTTCTTCAAATCCATCACCATTGGTGTAGGCATGGATTTTCACTCTATCATACCAAATTTCTTTAATATCTCCACTGTATATTTTCCTTGACTCGGGAAAAATATCATCAGTCCTCCGCCATACTTCTAGTCCCAAGAAGTAGTGCATCATAGCCAGTTCCTTCACCTCGAATTCAGGATTCAATGCTTGCTTGCATTCAGCAATAAGTATTTATGAACTGATGAGGAATCATTCATCCACATACATGACCAAGATTAGGCACTCATCACTAACAATGAGATAATATAGGTTTGGATCAGCAACACTTCTGTTGAATCCCAAACTCATCAAGAATCCATCCATCTTCTCGTACCAAGCACAAGGTGCTTGATTTAGTTCATACAGGGCTTTCTTCAACCTACACACATGATATTTCTCATTGTGTATCACGAATCTTCTAGTTGCTCGATATAAACTTATTCCTCAATCTCACCATTGAGAAAGGTTGTCTTTACATCCATCTAATGTAGTTTCCAACTCATGGATGATAGTATGGATGGAAGTGTATCAGGATATTGGAGAAAATGTCTCATCATAGTCAACTCCCTCTACTTGTGAGAATCCTCTAGCTACAAATCTCGCTTTGTACTTCTTGACACTTCCATCATTTACATGCTTGATCTTATAGATCCACTTGGAATTCACTACAAACTTCCCTTCTAGTCTCAGAACAATATCCCACACATCATTCTTCAAGATGGATTGATATTCTGCTATCATGGAATCTTTCCATGCCTGCTAACTTGTTTCTTCTCCATGACAAGAAGGCTTGGCATCAATGATGTGGCTCATGGATGAAAAATAGCTCAAAAATCTCTTTGGTCTCTTACTCTCTCAGGATGTGCCTTGAGGAGATGCATGGCCCTCTGCCTCCTGTAGAGTTTTTTGAGCACATGCATTCTTTTTATGGCCTACTGCAATGTCTCTGGGAACATCAACTAGAGCAACTAGATCAGCTGGAACAACTGGATCAACTAGAATAATGGTTGTCTCCCTCTGAACTGTTGAAGGGGGAGAAAGTTTTATCTCACTGTCAATCTCCATATGAGGTTCTCTGGATGTTTGAATGGATATCTCTTCTTCAAAGATAACATCTCTACTTACCTCAATCTGTCTTTGACCAAGGATGTAGATCTGATATGCCTTCGAAGATTCATTATATCCCACAAATGTATCATTTATGCATGAAGGGTCTAACTTGGACCTCTTCTCTTTGGGTACATGAAAGTATACTGGACACCCAAATATCTTGAAGTTTCCAATATCATCCTTCACTCCGATGAAGGCTTCTTCAGGAGTTATGTTCTTCAAAATCTGGTCAGGACTCTTGTTCTGAACATATATTACTTTCATGCATTCTTCTGCGCACAAAATCATAGGTAGACTCCACTCATGTATCATTTCCTTGGTTGCTTCAATGATGGTTCTATTCTTCCTCCTTCTCAAATAGTTTTGAATCCCTCTGAGTCAAGTGACTCCCTCTGAACTCTGAAGGATAAACATCTTCCTTTGTTGTTAACCTGCTTAGAACAAGAAAACAAACGAAAGGAAACAAGACAAGAATATCTCCTAGAGGATAATAATGAGTACATCTTTAGAATCAAAACAATTTAAGGATTATTGTCACAGTTACAATGCCTACTTGTAATGTAGAAAACTTAGAAATGTAAGTTAGATACATGATAGTTAAAACAATCAAACATGGAGTCTTGAATTCAAGTGTGTTGTTCCTCTGATTTCACTGAGATCCCTCTGGATCCACGATTTCAGCAAAGGTTCCTTCCTCCTACAAGTACCCTCATGATAATGATACAAATAATATATACAAGTGCATACCTGAGAGTGTTGATATGATTTCTCCAATGGCACCTAGATTATTTTTTATCTTTTATGTCTTCATGAAGAATATAGCAACGGTTTCACCTTTTGTCATCTTGATATTTTGAAGTTCGCCCTTCAATGTAAGAGCTTGAGTAGATGATTATCTTCCTTTCCTTAATGTCATATTCCTTCCTTTCTTCCTTCTCTTCATCAATAGTTGTCTCTGGTAAACCTTTTGTATCACCCACAATAATTCTTCTTCTTCAAGGGTGACCTGAAGTCTTTACTTCCAGGAACTAGAGTTTCTTGATTAATTAAGCCTATCTTCCACCAAGGTTTTTTTCATCATATTTTCAAATTCTTCACAAACCCTTTCCAACTGGGCTAGAAAACCTAACGGCTAGGCTAGGCTAGAAACCTTAGGTTTTTTTTGGCTTATGACTTCCAACAATAAGCCTTGAAAGTCAGAAGAACATTGGGGAGTTGAAAATCTCCTTCAATGAGCTGCAGAAACCCTAAATCTAAATTTTCTACAGAAAATTGTGAAACCCTAGGGCCAAAAATCCAAAATGCTTGGAAATGCAATTTGAAGCTTATTGGAGGTGCGATGAAGGAGACCGTACACTCCTATATACTTTTTAGCCCCAACGTGTTGAAATCACCCAAAAGGAGAGGGTGATATCACCCAAAAGGAGAGGGTCGTACGAATTTTCTGGGAACACTAGGAGGGTAGTATGGTTCTGCAAAAAAGGAGGACGGCTTGCTTGAATCTTGTGCAATGGGTTCTTCAATACCTATGCTCTAATGCCATATTGAATTTTCAATATTCTAGGCTCAAGCATGAAGTTTATTTCAATTTTAGTCATGTACTTGAACCATAAACAAATGTAGCTACACCATTAACAATTGTTGCAATAACCAATATCACAAGAAGAAATACCATGCACAAGAACACAAGAAATATCCTGGGAAACCCTTCTCAACAAGGGAAGAAAACCCAACAATCCTTTGTTATATTCTCAAGAGAAACACCTCCCACACCATAGACCTAGCACACAAAATGGTGCTCTCCAAAACCAATAAGCTATCTCCCAAGTGAGGTGTGCACTTCATCCCTAGAAGATGTACTTGCTGAAATTCTGAAATTACATGAGTCTTGTTTCCTCAATGGGGAAATCACCTTTATTTATACTAGACTGGACAGATCAAAAGTGGTTTCTATTGGCACAACATGTCTGACCTCAATAACTTAGAATATAATTAATAATTACAATATTAATTATCTTTTACATTAATTATTTCTCACTTTATGGTGGGGCCAACCTGTATCCTTTACATCACAATTAGGGTTATAGGTAAATATTACTCTTATAAAATATAGCAATTGATCTCTCACACACACTAGTTCTCATCCACTAGGGACACTTCCATCTATTCTCAGCCAAACGGATTTCCTACTCAACAAATCTCTATCTCACTGAGTCTCACAGAAGAATCATCTGGAGTATCACATTGTCTCAACTCTCTACACAGAGGAGAACGATACACCCATAACATGGGCATCTTCACCCCTCACTGGGATACACACATTTTTTCATCTCAAACAACACACCCATCTCATGAGAACACTCAACTCATGGTCTATCTCACAGACCGACTCACTCAGTCTATGTCCTGGAGGATGTCTCACAAAGTTGTAATCATCAACAGGCAGAGCCCAGTGAAAATATTTATTAACCAAGGGAAGTATGCAGTTGAAATATTGAAGATATTTGACATGTTGGAATGTAAATCCATGAACACACCCATGGAAATGAATTGAAGCTCCTGGTTGATACTTTATCAGAGTTTGTTGATGCTACTCTATACAGACAGATTATTGGATCATTGATGTATCTGATGAATACCAGGCCAGATATATGCTTTGTTGTGAACACCTTGAGTCAATATCTGGTGGCACCTAGACGTGTTCACCTTGTAGTTGCAAAGCATGTGATGATATACCTTAAGGTACATTGGATTATAGTCTCTGGTATACTGGAGATCATGACTTCAGACTGTATGGTTATACTAATTTATATTGGGGTAGAAGTGCTTCAGAAAGAAAGAGCACTTTAGGATGTTGTTTTAGTTTGGGGTCAGCCATGGCTTCATGTCAAATAAGGAATCAATCCATTATTTCTCTCAGCACGGCAGAAGCGAAGTACATTTCATCATGTTCCACTAGTTGTGAAGCCATATGGCTTCGAAAGTTGTTGACAGGTCTATTCGATCTGAAGATGAAAGCCATTGTGATTCTATGTGATAACTAGAGTTGTATAAATATGACGGAGAACCCAGTGTTCCATGATAAGTCGGAGCACATAATTATCTGGTACCACTACATTCATGATATGGTGCAGAGGAGAGTTGTAAAGCTCCAATATGTTGGCACAGATGAGCAGGTTGCAGATATTTTGACCAATAATATGTCTCATGTGAAGTTTGAGTACTTCCGAGAAAATCTTGGTGTAGTCCGAAAGGACCTCCCTCGAAAGGGGGAGTGATGTTGATGATATTATGGTATCCTAACCAACAATGGGTAGCTCCATTAGGATTTTATATCCTAGGGGATTGATCATACCTGGGTATATCTCGAAGTTCCAGCAAGGACGGTCTATAAGAGTACATGTGCATTTATATGCCATCTATGGTCAGTAGTGGTAGCTCCATTAGGATTTCATATCCTAGGGAATATTATGATTCCTGGGCATATACCGAAGGTCCGATGAGGACAGTCTGTCAGAGTACAGCGTGTAGCTTGTTAGGATTTTATATCCTATGGAATATTATGATTCATGAGTAGATCCTGAAGGTCCGGTAAGGACAGTCTGTCAGAGTACCACAAATGTTTTTGTTCATGCACCTGCCTCATTCTATTGCCACATGTTGATGATGTGTTTTTTCCAACTTTGTGTTGATGATGATGTTGTTGCTCCAGATTTGTGTTGTTGATGATTTTGTTGTTCCAGCTTCATGTTGTTGTTGATGATATTTCTTCGTGTTGTTGTTTTTTATGTTTCAACTTCATGTTGATGATGATGATGATGTTACTCCAGCTACATGTTGTAAACAATGATGATATTGATGATGAGAAAAACTTTTGATGATTTATAGATGTTCCAGTCAATGTTCCAAATGTCAATGATGATGTTTCCCTCTCCTTAAATTGATTATTTTTTATTGATTCATGTTAGTAGAATACCCTTCTCATTAAGGGGGAGTGTTGAAATATTGTAACTTCGAAGAATATTCTAATTATATTTGAGTTATTATTTTATAGATCAAATCCTCTTTTGTGGATTGATCAAGTTGGGTCTTATACAATATTAAATCCCCTTTTGTGGATTGATCAAATTGTATTTGTATAGTGGTATTTTTAAATTTGGCCCCTAGTAATTGTAAAGTGGTTTTAGCCACTTCTAGGAAAAGTCAGCTCAACCAAGTGAAGAGACACAACCCTAGTGTTATCTCACACTTGTATTTATATGTGAGGTCGGTGTCTTATTTATACAAAATCACTCACTCATATAGTGTTCATATCTTGAAGTCAATTGTAGTTGCAGGAGGAAGGAGAAGAGAGGTGAATGCTTAGTATTGGTATGTCTTTGGTGTTTTGGTTTTAGTCTTGGTATTGTATTGGAAATATATTATTGAGGAAGTTTTTGTTGGGTTTTCTCGCCCATGAGGGTTTCCCAGGATAAAATGCTATGTTCCTTGAGATTGTGTTTCTTTCAGTGATCCTTTTTATACTGTTGTGTTGGAAATGCATTGAATGCCCATGTAATTTGGAAATAACCTAATAACAACAGTAAAAACTTAACATGAGGAAGCAAGTTTCAACTCGCCATAAAAATTTAACCAGACCTCTAATGGATAAACCATTAGTTTCTTTGGACTCCTATTACCATATTATAGCTAAGGGAACCCTTCCCCTATGATTCAGTTTTCTAGAAAATGGTTTGTTTGAGGATCTCTGGAACCAAGGTTTTGCTTAGTAAGGCACAATGCAATTTCTGAACTATGGGTCGATTTTGAAGAACACTGTGTTGGGAAGTGGTGGGTAGCATATTCACATGGTCCTTATCCACATGCAATTGTAGGAGCTCACAAAATTGAATTATTCTACTCAGTTTGGATTTTATGCCCCCAAACCAAATGGTCAATATGTCCCTAGATGGCTTGAGGAAGAAAGTTGCAACTCGCCATAAAAATCTAACTAGGTCTAATGGAAAAACTGTCAATTACAATGGAATCCTGAAATCAAATGAAAATGAGGGGGAGGGGCTCCCCTATGATTTAGTTTCCCATAAAATGGTTTGTTCAAGGATCTTGAGAACTAGGGTTTTGCTCAGTAAGGCATAATGAAATTTATGAACTAGTGGTCGATTTTGAAGAACATTGGGTTGGTAAGTTGTGGGTAGTGTGGCCACGTGGTCATTATCCAAACACACTTGTAGTATCTTACAAAAATTAATTATGCTTCTCGTTTTGGATTTTATACCCCCGGACCAAATTGCCAATATGTCCCTGAATGGATTTAGGAGGAAAGATGCAAATCATCATAAAACTCTAATTGTGCCCTACATGCATGAACCATCATTTTCATTGGACTCCTAACACAAAATTATATCTAGGGGCACCTCTCCCTTGTGATTCAATTTCCTGGAAAATTATTTGTTCGAAGATCTTCGGAACTAGGGTTTTACTTAGTAAGGCACAATGTAATTTTTGAACTAGGCGTCGATTTCAAAGAACATTGTGTCAGGCGATTGTGGGTAGTTTGGTAACATGGGACTTGGCCAAACACACTTGTAGGAGCTTACATAACTCAATTATGTTGCTTGGTTTTTATTTTATGCCCTCGAACCAAATTGCCAATATTTCTTTAAATGGCTTTAGGAGGTGAGTTGCAACTTACCATAAAACTGTAACCATGCCTTCAAAGGATGAATAGTTAGTTGCATTGGACTCCTAACACCATATTATAGCTAGGGGCACTCCTCCCCTATGATATTGCTTCCCAAAAAATGTTTTGTTCAAGGATCTCTGAAACTAGGGTTTTGCTCAGTAAGGCACAATGCAATTTTTGAGATTCATTCCTACTTGTATTCCTATATTCTTTTCTCATCATGGAGCTATTATGAACACTTTTGGAGTGATATTGTGGATGATTTTCTTATTTTGGTGGATGTTTCAAGAAACTAAGGTTTCTTTATGCATAGTGACTTGGTCTAGTAAGTGATATTTTCCAACTATTTATGTTTTCTTCATGATATTTTTTTTCCTTTATGGTTCATGCCACGAAGCTAGCTACGTCCACAATAATCTCCCCCAAAATTCAAATAACATAGGAGGGTTAATAATTTCAAGAAAAATGCCTCAAAAAGAGCAGCATGTCCCATAGATGAGACTCAAACCTAGGTGGAGAGAAGAAAACTCCCCACCCCAACCAATTGAGCTACAACCACTTGAATTATTCATGGTATTTAATTAAATCCTCTATTAAATTGGTAACAAGTGCATGTTATCTTTTTTCCTTAGATAATTGTTGCTAGAAACCCTATAGAAGAAGTAGGACGACACCCAAGGTTTATAATATTATAAACTATAGGATTTGTTTCCTAAAAGGTTTGACCTAGGCTTATGATTGGATAATCCTAGGGTTTTGATATTCAAGTCTTATTTTTCCTTTATCCTCCATTGAAGGTGTTTTAGTGACTCCATATTCCCTAGAATTCAAGACGACACTAGTCTTTCTCATTTTCAAGTGATATAAAACCCTTCTCTCTCTCTCTCTCTCTCTCTCTCTCTCTG
>JASDQU010881488.1:16069-32700 GCA_032191745.1 Picea mariana | reverse complement strand
AGAAGAGGAAGTTACAGCGGGTTTTGTTGTAGGTTGTATCCCTTCATTTGCTGGAAAATAATAAAGGAAGGACCTGGCAATTTCTCTGGTGGATGTAGCCCACACTGGGTGAACCACGTAAATCTGTGTCTCTCTTGTATTGTTTGTCTTCTGTGTTTTGTTTCTGCATTTGTTTTATTTTATTGCTCCGCGGTCATTTTTTTCTAACAATGAGTCTTAGTTAATCTCTTTTCCGACTCGTTACCAAAAATAGAAAAGATCACTGAGTGAACTTGTCTTTTTCACACTCGTAAATTGGATTTGAAAAGACATCTATTTGTCACAAGTTTACCCCTTTTTTACACCAAATAGACTAAAATACATAAAAACGAACATTTTTTTGGCATTAAGTTGTGATTGTATCTCATGCCCTTGCTTGCAGTATTGAGCCTATAGCCGGTTCTCACTTTGCGTTGTAAACCATTTGCGTCAGGAGTTTTGCATCCTCAACCAAGCAAAGCCTTGTTTATGCCCTTCACAATTTGACACCCTATACCTAGGAGGGAACATTCCCCCGAGTGTCCATCTCCCGCATGCATTTCTCTGCATTGAGCATAGGTATGTTCCACTACTGGAACTAGTTTTGCTTACTTGCAACACTCGTTTCCTCCTCTGTATCATAGCATTCATTTGTCTATGAAAAAAAAAAAAAAAGACGGGCGAGAAGGGAGTATTATCTTATGTTGGTAGCAGTCGTGTCACCTTTGAACATAGCACAAAGTTATTGAGTCCATTCATCATAATTTTGGGATTAGCATGACCTTAGGAAGCTGAGCTCGTTACAGAGTCTTCTCTACCGACTGGTTACTCTTCCACTCCCTATAGAGAACTTTATTGATGCCTCCTGCATCTCTTGGTTTTATCATTGGGTCTATGTTGTCGGAGTCCTCCATATGTCTCATGCTCTTGTTCAAAAGAAGTCTATTAACCTGTGTCGGCCACTCCTTAGAACTCTTGACTTTGCATTATGGCCATACCCTCATTTTTTCTTAGAGTCACATGATATTGTAGTCCTATCGTGCACCTTGGCCCTACTTTCATCATTGGTAGGTCACCTTGAACCTAGCAGTCGACATTGCATCATTTTTCGTTGACTGAGTGGTTTCCCTTGTGTTCGATGGCAAGACATCTATTCACACATTAGGATTCATGCAGTGTCTTGGATTCCATTAGCCTTGTTGGTGGTTTCCTCTCCTTTTTCAAAAGATTTCATCATTGGATGCTATTTAGAGGGTCTTTTTCGTGTACCACTTGCACTTGGCACACGCGAAAGACACATCAAGTCATTGGTTCATGAACTTGTTCTTCATCTGATTTCCACCAAATCATGAAGCTCCTGCTTTTCTCCTCATGCTGACTGATGAGAGATGCCTTAATGCTCTCCTTTTAGTGGGTCTCTTTCCATTGAAATCAACCCATTTATTCTGGAAACGGGACCTACAGTCTTATGAGTACCTTGAGGCTTGCAGTCATTAGTGACAGGCTCTCTCGCCATCGACAGTTGGGAATACATCATTGTCTCTTGATCGATGGATTCTTCAGGTGTTCGACACTGGCTCCTCTATTCACACTTGTAAGAATGTACTCGATGCCTTGATACCTACTTTCATTATCAGTAGGTTGTCTCACATTTGTTAACAGTATACATCAATAACCGATAATCAAATGATGTCTCATTGTGTTCGACCTCAAATCCTTTATTCACATAATGTATACTTTCACCTTTGGTGTATTGTGTAGAAGATTTGAAGACATCACTATGTGGTCGCAACTTTCCTGAGTTGTTGCTTCCCTTTCATTGGACCAATACCTATATGACTTCAGTGATCATGGGAGATCAGATTGTACTCCATGGTATACAAATATCTTTAGATTGGTTTTGAGACTGGTTCTACTGGGCCTTGTTCGTGACTATGGCAACCATTGGCATGTAACCACATTTGTATCTGCCTATTCATGGCCATGGACACTTGATTGGTATATTTTCACATGGATCTGCATTGTAATTTTGGCATCCATGTATGCAAAGTCAGTGCATAATGTAATGAGCAACCGAGTTTTTCCATCTGGTCCCCTACCACTCCACTTATGGGTTATTTATAATGTATTTTATCCATCGTAGATACTCCTCTGACCTCACACATTAAGGGGCATCTGTTAGAGAAAGATTTGCCTCACCCTATGCAATCTTGCAGAGAGGGCCTCATTCCATTCCCCCATGCAAACTTATTTTCCTTGATGATAAAATCCAGAGACAAAAATAAATATTTTTCCACTTGTATGCACCTTGCAAGCTATACAACAAGCTTATACACAGGCTGATCCACTATAGCCCACGTACATCGGGATTTGTGCCAGAAAATCAAAATTAAATGTTGGGTTTCCATTTCACGACAGGAGATCTCTGATCCTTGGCCTTCCACATACTGGAAATGTTCTGACTCAGCCCTTCAGTTCCATTTTGAAGGCTATAAATAAGCCAATTCCGAGCTATGGAGAAGAGAGAGAAATCAACTTTGAGAGAAAAGTTACTTTGGAGAAATTATTTACTTCATATTGAGTCAACATCCCTTTGTCCTTTAATTCTGAACACAGTGTTCATCCCCCAAGCTCTTCCCTTATTGATGGAGAACCTCATTGTCTCCCTTCTATGAGCTTTCCTTTGGTGGAGGATTGAAGTGGTGGAGGCCCAATTGAAAGGAATTTGGTTTCTCGGTTCCGAACAGTGCCAACATGAAAGTCTGTAAGTCAAACTTCCTTTTCTTTGTATGGAAATGTTAACAACTCGTACTGTGAGCAGAGTTCAAGAAATATAAAATTATTTCTTTTTATATATGCTTGCCTTGCGTTATATTAAGATGGTTAACATATGTATGCAGTGTGTAGTGCATGTACTAGGTTTTATGTCAGTATCTATGCTTTGATCTGCACTTCAATCCAGTTTAAAGTTTATGTCAGTGTCTATGCTTTGATCATTGATACAGATAATACATACCGACCAGCATGGTTGCGCCCAAGAGTTAGCGAAATGCTCTACAACCCTATTCAAAGAAGAGCTCCAGCCCTATTCAAAGAAGAGTTAGAGTTTTTCACTCCATTCGCTTGAAGGCCTTCACCCAATGAAATGAATTAAACTTATTATATTAGGTTGGTTTTACATTGTTGTACAGTTGATGGATTTGGAAAGTCCATGGCATCTAGAAGTTGTTAACATGTCGATGGCATTGGAAGGGGATAGTCGGAAGCCTTTGCAATGCCATTTCGGAGCTCGAAGGACTTATGAAAACGACTAACATATGACACCATGATTGGACCATCGAAGAGGTCAAATTCCCTTTGAAAATGAATATACATTATGCCTTTGGGTCTCACCCACCTCGTCCGAAGCACCTAAATGCTTTTGCACAAGGTTGAAGTAAACTACAAATAGGAGCAAGTAAACAACTATGCAAAGTGGCTACTGGACTATTAAGTTTTTTGCATTATTATTATATATGTATTATTATTTTAGAGTACTGAAGTGCATATATGTATTATTATATATTACTAAATATTTTTCATTGAAAGTTCAAACAAAAAGGGATTTAGTAGGTGTATCGGGTCCCTAAGTTTAAATTTTACATAGATTTATGGTCAATACTAATTTCCAAAACCATATATATAGCATGTATCACAAACTAAATTAGAGAGAGAGAGAGCGCACACGCACCACAAATTGCCACAAATTGAAGATGGTAGTTTGGAAGTTATACTTAAAAAGGAAACTCTTAATACTTCATTTAGAAAAAAAAAATGTAATTTGAAATTGTAGGAAGGAGTATGTATTTTACCCCAAGATTATTCATTAAAATCCATTCATTATAGTGCTTGAAATTCACACATAATATTTCTTTTGTCAATTTGAAAATAATATGTCTTGGGTGTTGTGACCAACTCAATTCCAGTTTAGTACAAACTATGTGTACTCATAAAAATGCATGTGTGGGTGCCAAAATAATTGTTAGACAAGGAGGGAAAGGCATTAGTATATAATTTTTGATTCAAAATTTCATTATGATCAAGGATTTATTGAAGGATGATTCTTAGTGATCTAGTTTGATATAAGTGAGTTGATTGTTGCAAGACCAATGCAACCAAAGTATGCTCCTATGCTACATGCATCATCATCAAGTGTGTAGGTAGAGAAAAACCATAAGCACAATGATGGCATTGTCATGTGTTTTTAAATATTCAACGCATATTAAGTTAAAAGGCCTCTAGATCTTCATCATCCTGTCCCAGGAAGTCAAGTATAAAAACCCATTTCTATCAATCGATAGAACCAATATGGTATCCACATGTTCAATCTAGAGAGCCTTCATATGCCTACTCACTTGAACATAATTTCTAGGTAGTATGGCATTCAATACATAATCCTTGAGGGTCTACATGGTGGCCACTACCTTATGACCAGATGTAGGATGCATATTTTAAACTTTTTTTCAAACTCTGATACTCTAATCTTGATGCATGTTATATATCTTGTCACTAAAAAGTAGAATACACTTCACAACATCTCCATGGCCAAAATTGCAGCACCCATAAAGATTAATATTTCTCCATACTTGAATTTCATTACTAGAGGACCCACTATACAAGAAGTTTCCCTCCATTGTTAGAGTAAAATTGCACCCACCATGGCCTCTCAATGTAGCAATGCATCAACAAATGGTATTTGCATCATTGGTACTCAAAGACTTGTGATCTATGATACCAAGAGAGGGGATTGATGTTAGACTACTATGTGAACAAGCACTTGGTTGTGATTGAATGTTTAGCCGAGAAGAAATATAAAATTATGATTACAATGTTGTTGCAAACCTTATATTGTATTCAAAATATGAGTTGCCCTCTAACATGGGGAAACTCACTTAGGATGTTGCTTCAATACTATCTTGATATTTCATCGTTTTATCTTTATAAACCCTGATGGTTGAAGAATTCATGGTCTTCTTTAACATGGAGTTTGTTCTAGTAAAGAAGGAGGATATGGGTTGAAAGTGTACTTGTATGCCCATAATATTGCAACAAGAGGTTGATGAGATTCATAGTATAACCTACAACTTCATACAACCAAACCCAATATCTCGTTGAAAATACATGCAACCATATTAGTTACTTAGTTTAAGTTTCTTCTACTATTATTTTCTTTGAAGGTGTGAGTCAAGAAGTCAGACATTGACAAAGGAAGGTGTATAGAAGATTGCATGCTAGGTGGAAGACATGCTTAATGAAAATGGGGATACATGACAAATTAAGTGCATTTTCTATTCAGGGTAGATGATGCTATTATAGCTAGATGATTAATAATGAACCACCTTTTACATCTCTAATATTATAAATTGTAACATTGATATTATATGTGGCAAAGAACCCACAGTTAAATCATCAAAATCAATTTTATTAAGTATGGAATGCTTAGTGGATGACCAAAATAATAATGATTATAGAGGTGTCATGTTTTTCAAGAAACAAGTGTTGAAAGAGATGAGAACTTCGTTAAAAATGAATGCATTAAAAGATAAATGTTTAGGCTAGATAGTGACGAAATTAGAATAAGATAAAAAAAAAAAATTGGAATGCAAGACCGACTATCACATTGACATAAATTGTTAATTATTTTTTGACAAAGTTGTAGGTTTTAACATTTTGTCATTTATTCAACAGCACATGCATGATGCCCAATGCTTTTCTCATGTTATTAGTCATTGCTAAAGAACTTTTGCATTCGATTCATCATTGAATATCAATTAGTTAAAGTTTGACTTATAAATATTTTCATATTTTCCAATGTTAGACATAGAAAAAGAAAAATAATTATTTTCTTAAAATATTTAAATTACATTTATAAAATATATAAAATATGTTATAAAATATATAAAATATGTGATTGGCTAATAAGTTATCCAGCATATAGGATAACTTATTCTCATTAACCAGCATATAGGATAGGTATCCACTCCATCATGCATTTTCGCATTATCCTCTAATTGTCACTTTTTGCCTTAGGTACGAACCCATTTATTACAGCAAAGAACCTTCCATCTGCTATAAGTCATGTTGTTATCAAGTGGTAGAGACCTATCAAACATGGGTGCCCTAGTTAGATCCCCTACTTCACTCAGTGCCCATGCAGAGATTTTTTTCCATTGGACTGGGAGTCCTTCATTGATCATACATGACTTGATGTTGAGCCTCATTTCTCATTCATAAACACGCTGTCCTATAACCCGTGGACTCCCAAACGAGTTTAATTTAAGCTCTTTTCCAACTCGTCTTTAAAAAGAGAAAATATTTCCAAGTGATTTGTCCCTTTCACACTCGTTAAATTGGACTTGAAAGGTCATGAGTCTTAGTTAATCTCTTTTCTGACTCGTTACCAAAAATAGAAAAGATCACTGAGTGAACTTGTCTTTTTCACACTCGTAAATTGGATTTGAAAAGACATCTATTTGTCACAAATTTACCCCTTTTTTACACCAAATAGACTAAAATACATAAAAACAGACATTTTTTGGCGTTAAGTTGTGATTGCATCTCGTGCCCTTGCTTGCAGTATTGAGCCTATAGTCGGTTCTTGCTTTGCGTTGTAAACCATTTGCCTCAGGAGTTTTGCATCCTCAACCAAGCAGAGCCTTGTTTATACCCTTCACAATTTGACACCCTATACCTAGGAGGGAACATTCCCCCAAGTGTCCATCTCCCGCATGCATTTCCCTGCATTGAGCATAGGTATGTTCCACTACTGGAACTAGTTTTGCTTACTTGCGACACTTGTTTCCTCCTCTGTATCATAGCATTCATTTGTCTATGAAAAAAAAAAAAAAAAGATGGACGAGAAGGGAGTATTATCTTATGTTGGCAGCAGTCGTGTTGCCTTTGAACAGAGCACAAAGTTATTGAGTCCATTCATCATAATTTTTGGATTAGCATGACCTTAGGAAGCTGAGCTCGTTACAGAGTCTTCTCTACCGACTGGTTACTCTTCCACTCCCTATAGAGAACTTTATTGATGCCTCCTGCATCTCTTGGTTTTATCATTGGGTCTATGTTGTCGGAGTCCTCCATATGTCTCATGCTCTTGTTCAAAGGAAGTCTATTAACCTGTGTCAGCCACTCCTTAGAACTTTTGACTTTGCATGTCGGCCATATTCTCAGTTTTTCTTAGAGTCACATGATATTGTAGTCCTATCGTGCACCCTGGCCCTACTTTCATCATTGGTAGGTCACCTTGAACCCAGCAGTCGACATTGCATCATTTTTCGTTGATTGAGTGGTTTCCCTTGTGTTCGATGGAAAGACATCTATTCACACATTAGGATTCATGTAGTGTCTTGGATGCCATTAGCCTTGTTGGTGGTTTCCTCTCCTTTTTCAGAATTTTTCATCATTGGATGCTATTTAGAGGGTCTTTTTCGTGTACCACTTGCACTTGGTACACGCGAAAGATGCATCAAGTCGTTGGTTCATGAACTTGTTCTTCGTCTGATTTCCACCAAATCATGAAGCTCCTGCTTTGCTCCTCATGCTGATTGATGAGAGATGCCTTAATGCTCTCCTTTCAGTGGGTCTCTTTCCATTGAAATCAACCCATTTATTCTGGAAACGGGACCTACAGTCTTATGAGTACCTTGAGGCTTGCAGTCATTAGTGGCAGGCTCTCTCACCATCGACAGTTGGGAATACATCATTGTCTCTTGATCGATGGATTCTTCAGGTGTTCGACACTGGCTCCTCTATTCACACTTGTAAGAATGTACTCGGTGCCTTGATACCTACTTTCATTATCAGCAGGTTGTCTCACATTTGTTAACGGTATACATCAATAACCGATAATCAAATGATGTCTCATTGTGTTCGACCTCAACTCCTTTATTCACATAATGTAGACTTTCACCTTTGGTGTATTGTGTAGAAAACTTGAAGACATCACTATGTGGCCGCAGCTTTCCTGAGTTGTTGCTTCCCTTTCATTGGACCAGTACCTATATGACTTCAGTGATCATGGGAGATCAGATTGTACTCCATGGTATACATATATCTTTAGATTGGTTTTGAGACTGGTTCTACTGGGCCTTGTTCATGACTATGGAAACCATTGTCATGTAACCGCATTTGTATCTGCCTATTCATGGCCACGGACACTTGATTGGTATATTTTCACATGGATCTGCAGTGTAATTTTGGCATCCATGTATGCAAAGTCAGTGCATAATGTAATGAGCAACCGAGTTTTTCCATCTAGTCCCCTACCACTCCACTTATGGGTTATTTATAATGTATTTCAGCCATCGTAGATACTCCTCTGACCTCACACATTCAGGGGCATCTGTTAGAGAAAGATTTTCCTCACCCTATGCAATCTTGCAGAGAGGACCTCAATCCATTCCCCCATGCAGACTTATTTTCCCTGATGATAAAATCCAGAGACAAAAATAAATATTTTTCCACTTGTATGCACCTTGCAAACTATACAACAAGCGTATCCACAGGATGCTCCACTATAGCCCATGTACATTGGGATTTGTGCTAGAAAATCAAAATTAAATGTTGGGTTTCCATGTCACGATAGGAGATCTCTGATCCTTGGCCTTCCACATACTGGAAACATTCTGACTCATCCCTTTAGTTCCATTTTGAAGGCTATAAATAAGCCAATTCTGAGCTATGGAGAAGAGAGAGAAATCAACTTTGAGAGAAAAGTTACTTTGGAGAAATTATTTACTTCATATTGAGTCAACATCCCTTTGTCCTTTAATTCTGAATACAGTGTTCAACCCCAAAGCTCTTCCCTTATTGATGGAGAACCTCATTGTCTCCCTTCTATGAGATTTCCTTTGGTGGAGGATTGAAGTGGTGGAGGCCCAATTGAAAGGAATTTGGTTTCTTGGTTCCGAACCGTGCCAACACGAAAGTCTGTAATATTCTCACTTATGCTGATCATTTATTAATATAAATTCTCCTTTCCCATCCAATTAATATCTTGCGAATATATGAATTATTATCCATGGGCATGTTTGTTTTGTATATTGATGGATTATGCTATCTAATGTGCTAACTTTTTATATTACCAACATATGTTTTTTTTGCTTATTTTTTGAGAACTTGTTCGAAGTATATAGCTTTGGGTCAAAGTGCTCAATGATCGACTTCTTCAAACAGTTAGATGAGGTAGGCCTTTTTCTTATCTTGCTTGCATATTGGTTTATATAGCATATGTTTGGAATGGAATCAATTTATGCAGTCATTTCCATCTGTTGTGGTTCACCCTAGCCATAGAGAGATTTTCCTCATAATAGGATTTTGTCCGTAGACTACTTCAAATGGAGTCATGCGAGTAGTTGTATGGTAAGATGTGTTGTACTATCATTCAATTATGGGTAACCAATGAGCCCACGTATGTTGTCAGTCAAATGCAAAATACCGCAAATATGTTTCCAAACACTTGTTGACAATTTCAATTTGGCCATCAGTCTGGGGATGATAGGCGGTGTTGAGATGTAATTGGGTGCCCTGTAGCTTGAAATAATCTTGCCAAAGTTTGTTGGTGAACATGGGATCCCTTCCAGAGACAATAGAGTGAAGCATGCCATGAAGTTTGAAGATATTATACATGAAAAATTGAGCCACTGTGGATACGGTGGAGGGATGTTGAAGAGAACAGAAATGAACATATTTGAAAATAAAATCAACTATCACCATGATGATTGACTTATTGTTGGATTTAGGTAGGCCCACAATGAAATCCATAGAAATATCCTGCCAAATAGAAGGGGGAATTGGAAGTGGTTGGAGTGTGCTTGGTGATTTGAATATTTATCCCTTGTTTTGTTTACAGACATCACATTAAGAAACAAAGGTGTGGACGTCATGATTCATAACATCCCATAAAAAAAGAATGTTTGACCATTTCATAGGTTTTGGTAAACCCTGAATGCCCAACTATGGGTGAAGCATGAAGCTCAAAAAGCATCGTGGAATTAAGTTGCGACTGTTTGATTAAATATAGATTATCTTTGTAGCGAAGCTCATTATTGTGCCAAGAGTACCCTGGGGAAGCTAGAGAATGTTCTTGCAATTATGGATCAGGCGAGAAATTTTGGGGTCTTGCAGCCAATCCTGACGTACAACTTGGAGTCAATCTAGTACAATGAAGGAGAGGGGAAAGAGGGACCCTTCTTCTTCATACTTTAAGGAAAGAGTGTTAGCAACCACATTTTCTTTTCCCTTCTTGCAAATAATCTCATAATCATATCCAAATAGCTTGGTTACCCATTTTTGTTGCTCCGGGGATGAAATTATTTTTTCCAAAAAATACTTGAGGCTTTGGTGATCAATTTTAATATAGAATCATTTCCCCCATAGATAAGGATGTCATAGATCCACGACATGCATAACTAAAAACATTTCCTTTTCATAGATTGATTGGCCCAAATGTATGTCTGAAATTTGTTTGCTAGTGAAGGCCAAAGGCCTACCATCTTGCATGAGGTATGCCCCAATTCCTTTTCCTGAAGCATCACATTCCAAGACAAAATTCTTGGTGATGTATGGAAGTGCTAAGACATACATCATGCACATAGCCTCTTTCAATGTGTGGAAGGATTGATCAATTGTTGGAGTCCAAGTGAAGGAATTCTTTTTAAGGAGAGCAGTATGAGGTGCTAAAAATTTTCCATAATTCTTAACAACTTGAGATAATAACCTGTTAAACCCAGAAAACCATGCAAGCTCTTAAGAGTTTTAGGGCAAGGCCAATCCTGCATAGCTTCAATTTTCTTAGGATCCACCCTTACACTATCCTTGCCAACAATATGACCCAGGTACTCCACTTCTAAGGCTCCTAAGGAACATTTAGATTGTTTGAGGAAAAGTTGGTGCTGAGGAATCCAATGGGATAGGTCTAGAATAAGGGTGTCGACGGGACCACTATACTCCTTTTTTTTTTAACTCCTATGGAATTATACTCCGATCATAATAATACTGCAGTGGAAAAATGCCCTAACATGAAGAACTGTGTAGTAATTTTGCAACCAAAATGCAGGAGGAAAGGTTGCACAGCAATAGATCTTGTATGTTCCTTCTTTGTTTTGTTTTTGTCTCAAGGGTTAGGGTTTTTCAAGGTTCCTACAGAGAAGGGTTTTCTATTTGTTGTATCTCTCTGATATACGTCCAGGGTCGAACAGTAGTACTCGACCCAATATCTCAAGGCACCAACTAAGAAGGATAGACCATACCCATAGTCATACTACTCGATTACCCAGAGAATAGAGAGTAATAGAGAGTATCTTTCCAAGTGTTTTTCTTGGTGGCACTATAGCAATTAGGCGTCCAATCGATTGATCTATAGTGGTTTTCAGGATACCTAAGTCACTCTGTATATAGGTATTTTCTAATGCACTACCACTCGAAGGGGTACCAACACGGGTTACAAAGGTGTCCAACAATGTGAGCTTAAAAACCTCTTGTATTTCCTGCATGTATGCTTCCTCGACCACATATTTATGCGTTGAATTCCATATCACTGTAGTTTTAATACATTGGAACGTGTCTCTACCCTGGAAAGAAATTAACCCACAATTAATATCAAGGAAAGTGCTTTGATACCACTTGTAAGGTACCAAATGTAATATGATATGCAGAAACATGAATATTTAACAAATATCAATGGAACAACAAAATATTGAGAAGAACAACACTAGAAATGATACCTTTATTCAAAGAAAGAAATGTGTGTGTGCCTCTTCGAGGGGGAAACCTCCAACAGAGAAACGATCTCTTACAATAATTCTCAACACAAAAAATTCTCACGCCTCCTACTCTTATTTATACCAATTCTATCTTCTAAAGAACATTCTAGAGGAAGATATTTCTAGAAGTGGAAGCTTCTATTAGGTCTTCTTACATTGATTTGTTCACATTTATTAAATAGGCCTTATAAACTAATGTCGGCCTTTATTACATGGAAAATATATTATTCTACCTACGTGTGTAAGAAATAATTCCAAGTAAAATTCTATTTCAAACCCTTAATTTCTTAGCCAAACATTTCCTTCTTTGAAAACAATAAAAATAACAATACGTGAAGCAACTATGACCATCCTTTTGTCCCACATCACATTTCATCCTTTACTAATTCTATTTTTATTTATTTTCAATGTTAACAAAATGCATTGATTAATTAATCCAAGATGCAACGGAGGGCAAGCTCAAGAGAACTGCTAAAGCAAAAAATGCTTAACATAGATTTGGTACACAACATAATCAAAATCCTCAATGAAAGTGCTGAAAATTGTAGGTAAAATTCTATTTCAAACCCTTAATTTCTTGGACAAACATTTCCTTCTTTGAAAACAATAAAAATAATAATGCCTGAAGCTTACCAATTAAGTGGTTGTGGTCTATTAGTACATAAACACTACGCTCCTCCCCAAGCCAACAACGAGGACTATCCAAGCATTGCTCTACCTTTTAAATGTTCCTTTGCAGTGAAAAGCTTCAATTCCAAGGGCCAATATCATTTGACGACCAAAAATCTACACCAACCAAGCATTCATTACTTGCTCACCAATTCAATAAAAAATTATTAATTTTTTAAAATGGAAACATACCTATAGATTCTCCATTTGCAGTGTTTGTACTCCAACACAAAACTTATAGATTCTCTATTTGCAGTGTTTGTACTCCAACACAAAACTTGAATGTGAAGGATCTGGTGATAACATTGAACAAATACAATACAAAGATAGGGTCGAAGTCTACAAGAATATAGTCTGTGATGCTACATAGATCATAGTCTTCTAACAACCTATTAGATCCTAGTCACAAGAAGAACACAAATACCAAATCAATAATGGGAGAGAATCTTCAAAAATATGTGGTTTCATCCATCTTCATCCTCTGAAGTGATTGAAGATGGTCGATTAAATCATATCTACTTACACCAACTTTCAAGTTTAAATCAAATCATATCAACTTGTACCAATTTTCAAGTTTAAATCATATCTACTTACACCAACTTTCAAGTTTAAATCAAATCATATCAACTTGTACCAATTTTCAAGTTTAAATCACTCAAATTCAAATCACAAATCACATAAAGTGTGGTTGATATAATTCAATAGCCATCTTCCTTTTATATCAACCATACCCATATCCCTATCATCTTCCCCCTCCTCGTTGGTTTGAAAGTAAGTTCCCAACATGGGCCAAACTTCCTTTGCTTTGTATGGAAACGTTAACAACAACTCATACTGCGAGCAGAGTACAAGAAATATAAATTTATTGTTTTTTATATATTACCTTGTAAACACCTGGTTCGTTTGAAAGTAAGTCAAACTTCCTTTGATTTGTATGGAAACGCTAACGACAACTCGTACTGCGAGCAGAGTACAAGAAATATAAAATTATTTCTTTTTATATATATGCTTGCCTTGCGTTATATTAAGACGGTTAACATATATATGCAGTGTGCAATGCCTGTACTAGGTTTTATGTCAGTATCTATGCTTTGATCTGCACTTCAATCCAGTTTAAAGTTTATGTCAGTGTCTATGCTTTGATCATTGATACAGAAAATACATACCGACCAGCATGGTTGCGCCCAAGAGTTAGCGAAATGCTCTACACCCCTATTCAAAGAAGATCTCCAGCCCTATTCAAAGAAGAGTTAGCGTTTTTCACTCCATTCGCTTGAAGGCCTTCGCCCAGCGAAGGCACAGGTACATTCCACCCCTTGGCTTTGCTCTGCTCAGGACCAGGACCAACCCAGCTAGCTCAGGTCCTGAGCCAGCCTGATCCGTGCCTTCGTCTCCTGCCAGAGTTCTGCGAAGGAAATGGTAGAAAGACTTTTGCATGCATCTTGTGAAAAGGGAACTGTATTTGCACTTCGAACTGCTACTCGTCATTCTCAAACTGTAACTGGGAATCCGGACGAGCTCTTGATAAATGGCCTCTCTCTCGAACTGAATGAAACAGATTGATTATCTCAAACATGAATTCGTATTGTAAGTTGGATAAGGGGAGTGATTAATAAATTTATTTTAAATTTATAATTATTTTGTAGACAAAATTTAAAGTTTTATTATTGTGAAGTTTGATATAAAGAGTTATGGATAAATTTATTTTTAATTATTAATTAAATTTATAATGATTTTTGTGGTATATAAAATTTGAGGTTCTATTATTATTCTAATGTTATAAGACACAAGTTTTAATATAAGTTATTTTTAATATTTTTTTTTAATTATATCAATAAGTTCATCATTGAATATTAATTAGTTTGGTAGTTGACTTTTATTTTTTTCCAAATTCAAAAGTTTTGTGTTGTTTGCTAGCAGTTGCATGTGGGACTAGCTTATGGTCTAAGAAATCTAGGCTTCCCTAAACCCTCCAAATCTAATCACATTACTGGATTTGAAGCCAATCCTAAAGTTTAACTTAGGGAGTGATCAATAATTATTTTTTTGTTATTTATTAATTAAATCTATAATTGTTTCTATTGGACATAAAATTTAAGGTCTTTTTGCCTATAATAAAACTCTAACACATAATTAATGTCATAGGACAAAATCTTTAATAAAAGCTATTTTCAATGGGTTTTTTTAATATTTCTACTTTTAATGGTTTTTTGAATATCTCTATTTTCAATAGTTTTTCTTAATATTTATCCTTGACATCCCTCAAATCTAGGTATTCTCCATAGTCATTCTACATTTTCCCTCATATATTAAAAGTATTGTTGAAAGTGTTGCAATTGAGTTCTACCACTCAAGGTACAAACTACATGTTGCAAAGCCTCAAGTTGCAATTGTGTTCCATGACCCGAGGCACAAACTACATACATACACTATTCATTAAGAAGAATTTTCATGCATATTTATCTCTTGCAAGTGCAAAATTTTCAATTATTAATAATAACATAATAGTAATTCAATAGTAGAAAAACTCAGCATATTTATTATTTGCAAGTACAAAAATTTTGTATATTTCTTCCTTGCTATTAAAAGTAGGAAATTAGAACATATCATGTTTACAAATCACTACTTTAACTCTATATATATGCTCTACACATGAAAATTGAAGTTCTAACCATTTGTGCCATGTTATTACCAAGCATAGAATTAACTACCCAAATAAAACAAAACGAATTAAACTTATTATATTAGATGGATTTTACATTGTTGTACAGTTGGTGGATTTGGAAAATCCATGGCATCTCATGGTCGAAGAAGAAGTTGTTAACATGTCGATGGCATTGGAAGAGGATAGTCAGAAGCCTTTGCAATGCCATTTTAGAGCTCGGGGGACTTATGAAAATGACTAACATATGATATCATGATTGGACCACCAAAGAGGTCAAATTCCCTTTGAAAATGAATATACATTATGTCTTTGGGTCTCACCCACCTCATCCGAAGCACCTAAATGCTTTTGCACGAGGTTGAAGTAAATTACAAATAGGAGCAAGTAAACAACTATGGCGTATCACAAACTAAATTATAGAGAGAGACAGTGCACGTGCACCACAAATTGAAGATGGTAGTTTGGAAGTTATACTTAAAAAGGAAACTCTTAATACTTCATTTAGAAAAAAAAATGTAATTTGAAATTGTAGGAAGGAGTATGTATTTTACCCCAAGATTATTCATTAAAGTCCATGCATTGTAGTGCTTGAAATTCACACATAATATCTCTTGTGTCAATTTGAACATAATATGTCTTGGGTGTTGTGACCAACTCAATTCTAGTTTAGTGCAAACTATGTGTACCCATAAAAATACATGTGTGGGTGCCAGAATAATTGCTAGACAAGGAGGGAAAGGCATTAGTATACAATTTTTGATTCAAAATTTCATTATGATCAAGGATTTATTGAACGATGATTCTTAGTGATCTAGTTTGATATAAGTGAGTTGATTGTTGCAAGACCAATGCAACCAAAGTATGCTCCTATGCTACATGCATCCTCATCGAGTGTGTAGGTAGAGAAAAACCATAAGCACAATGATGGCATTGTCATGTGCTTTTAAAGATTCAACACATATTAAGTTGAAAGGCCTCTAGATCTTCATCGTCATGTCCTAGGAAGTCAAGTATAAAAACCCATTTCTATCAATCGATAGAACCAATATGGTATCCACATGTTCAATCTAGAGAGACTTCATATGCCTACTCACTTGAACATAATTTCTAGGTAGTATGGCATTCAACACATAATCCTTGAGGGTCTACATGGTGGCCATTAGCTTATGACCAGATGTAGGATGCATATTTTCAACGTTTTTCCAAACTCTGATTCTCTAATCTTGATGCATGCTATATATATCTTGTCACTAAAAAGTAGAATACACTTCACAACATATCCATGGCCAAAATTGCAGTGCCCATAGAGATTAGTATTTCTCCATACTTGAATGTCATTACCAAAGGACCCACTATACAAGAGGTTTCCCTCCATTGTTAGAGTAAAAATGCACCCACCATGGCCTCTCAATGTAGCAATGCATCAACAAATAGTATTTTCATCATTGGTACTCAAAGACTCGTGATCT
>JASDQU010881487.1:34721-47791 GCA_032191745.1 Picea mariana | reverse complement strand
TAGGGTTTGATAAGCTCTTCATGAATTTGTAAGTGTATTTTTCATACAAAACTTCTTGATTGAATGGTTGTAGGTTTAATATCTTACATTTATGGTTACATTGTTATTATTATGCTTAATCATTGAAACCCTAGGGAGCAAGCACACAAGTAGGTCCTTGCTTTATGTCCCCATGGTAAAAACTTGTTTAGCCATTTGATTAAGAAGAACATAGCCTAGCCATTGCTACAATATTTCTCCTTTATCTTGAGTTAGCTTGAAACATAGATTGAATAAAGAAGACGTCCTAGGCCTAATTAACTTTACACCTAGGGTTTGACTCTTAGGGTTTGAAGAGCCTTGGCTCCACAACACTTTTCAGCCCTAGATTTATGTTTTATAGCTAGCTGTTTTTCCAAAGAGTCTTAAGGAAAGAGGGAGGAGCATGAGGCCTAGCTTAAGCTACACCGGAATGAGCCTCCTCCCCTTAGGGTTTTGACTTGGTGGCCCTGCCATTGCAGCACCATTAAGCCTAACTCTCCCGTCCTTAGGTTTAAATCTTTTCAAGCCTTTAGCCTCTCTTTTTTACTCCATTTACCCAAGGCACTAGTCTAAAATTGCAACGTTGAGTCTATAGTGTTAAAACAATCTTTCAAACTCCCTTAAATTGAAACCCTAACTAACCCTAACGACTTTACTAACCCTAACTAGTGATGACGTCATGCCTATTTTGAACTCTTGTTTGGCTTGAAACGTTGTGGCATTGTCATCCATTGATAGACTTTGAGGTATTGGTTATTTTCACTTGCCTAATTAGCAAAACGTCCATCTCATAGTCTAGCAAAACTAACCTAGAACAAGCTTGACGTCACCTTCTAGTAAGCATAGTGACGCAGCAACACTATTTATATATGAGCACATTTAATGCATTCTTGAATGCAAGTATTATTTTGTATTTATTGAAGAAGTAAATTTATAAGCCATTGTCTTTATTAGCAATCATTGACTTCGTCAATAATCACATTTATTATTGTTCATATCTATTAAAGATAGTCATCTATTTATGAAGTACTAACCATTGCTTGCACATTTTTAGTTTTATTTGCTTTGTCTCGCAAACATGTGCCCTTTTCAGTGGAATACCTTCATCTTTGACTATCTCTTTGGGCAGTAATCTGATGAAAGGAAACCCTCATATTGATCCTTTAGACCTTAAGACCTTTCAGAACCCCAGATTACTAGGGACGTCTCCCTTGGGATTAGCCACCCTGAATAGAAAGAGCTCCCCATCGAGGTGACAGTGGGTGGGGAAGCTCCTATTACGCCAGTTTAGTCCTTACCTTTCAGATATTTGACCTTGAATACAAACTGTGCAATAACAGGCAGCATGTTTGAAAAAAAAATGCCAGTGGTAAAAGCAATGGACCTCGTGCTGGACCCTCAGGCTCCCAACCTCAAGCCAAATCATCAAGGCAAAATGCAGCTCCAAAATCCATGCCTAAAAAATCCTCCTCGTCACACACCAATCCCCCCCCCCCAACAACCCCTTTGAACCTTTAGGCGATTCGCCATCAAAGTTGAACCCTCCACCACCACCACTCCCTTCCCTGTTCCTCGATCCAATACTCAGTGACATCAATGACAATTCCGACGCAGAGGATCCTACCTCGGAAGACACAGAGCCACTAGTGAAACAAGAAAATACAAGCTCAAATCAACATGCACAAGACTTGCGTGAAAGAGAAGAAGGAGAACTCCCATCGGAAAAACCAAGGAAATCAGGGTGACGCTCAAACAAGGAAGTCAGAGAAGAAGCAGCAGCCAGAGAAAAACCACAAGGGAAACAAAAAACTATTGAGCACACCATCCACATCTCAACACGAAAGGCGAGGAATAAAGGAATGGAGCACTCGACCCTGGGCAACCGAACCTCCTCAAACCCCCCTCAATGATTTTTCTCTCGTGGAACTACAGGGGCTTCGGTAATAAGCTAGAAACCGAAGCTCTAAAATACCTAAGAAGATTGGTCAATCCTTCAATTATCCTCCTTTAGGAAACCAAAATGGAAGAAAAATCCATCCTAGAAGCAACAAGTAGACTCTACAAAAATACCGGCAGCATGGAAGTCAGCTTTTAGGGCGCATCTGGTGGTATTGCAACTCTTTGGAACAAACAAATCTAGAGCTCTGAGATAATCTCTGAAACCCAAAATTGGATCCTTACAGTCTTAAAAAACAAATATAATAATAGTTTCATCACGGTAATAAATATCTATATGCCAAACACCTACAGAGATAAATTGGCAATCTGGGTCTCTCTGTCAAATCTACGAAACTCTGTCGATCTCCCTCTTGTATAATCAGAGGAGATATTAACACACATCTCAACCCGGGGGAAAAAAATGAGGAAGCAAAGTCAGAGACCCTTTCTCTGAAAACTTGGCAGATCTTATGTCGGATTGGGACATGCAGGACATCAAGCCTGTCAAAGGGATTTTTACTTGGAACAATAGAAGGGTAGGCCTCTAGCACATCGCAGCCCGCCTAGATCGCTTCCTCATCAATAGTAACTACATACTCTTCCCTCTAGACATATCCTTCCAAATCCTCCCCTCCACCATTTCAGATCACAAGCCCTTCACTCTCTCCTTCCGCCCCCCTCAGAACCTTGGTCCCCTCCCCTTTCGTTTTAACCAGCTATGGCTGGAAAACCCAGATGTATTCTCTCTTGTTGTTGAAGCCTAGACTACTTCAATTACAGGATCCCCCAATTTTGTCTAGGAGAGTAAGCTAAAGGTCGTCAAGACAACTCTCAAAGAATGGGTCAAAACGTCCTATACAACCCCACATCAAGAAAAGCATGAAAGACTTGAGCAACTCAGACAAATTCAACAAAAAATTGAAATAGACCCTGTAACAGAAGATCTAATGAATCAGGAAAATGAAGTGCAATAGCATCTCTAGGCCACGCTGCGTAGAGAGGGGGAGCACTGGAGATTGAAGTCTAGGAATTTTTGGATAAAGGCTGGAGATTCAAACACTTCCTTTTTTCACAGGCAAGCTCAATCCCAAAGGAAAAAAAACACTATCACAACAATCACCTCCAGCACGAGACAACAAATTGACACCTATGATTAGATAAAAGCAGAAGCCTTCCAAAACTACAATACTCTTTATCAGTAGCCAAGGGAGGAATCACCACAAGAGGAGGTTGACAGCCTGCTGGGAAACATCTTGTGCTTGGTCGTTGATGCAGAAAACAACCAACTAACACAAGAAATCACCGAGGAATAAATGTGCAAGGCGGCTTCGAGCCTTGAGCCTGACAAAGCACCCGGGCCGATGGGTTTCCCATTAGATTCTCTCGACATTTCTGGGACGTCATCAAAAGGGATCTAAAAAACAATGCTAAATTACACTCTGCGCAAGCAGAAAATTGGAGGTGCCACCAATTCTACCTTTCTTGCTCTTATCCCCAAAGATTCCAACCCCTCAAATTTCACCCGCTTCCACCCAATCTCACTTTGTAACTCCTCCTACAAAACCCTGACCAACATTATTGCAAATCGCCTCAACCCCCTACTCCCCAAACTAATCTCTGAAAATCAGACCGACTTTCTAAGGGACAAGTAGATAACAGACAACATTGTCTTGGTTCAAGAAGCCATCCACTCCTACAGGAAAAATAAAACTCTTGGAATGGTTGTAAAGCTAGACATGGAAAACACTTTCGATAGAGTAAAACACAGCTTCCTCCTCTTAGTTCTAAAGGCTTATGGGTTTTCAGAACATTTCATTAATTGGCTCAAAGCCTGCGTCAGCAACCCCTGGATCTCCCCCCTTCTAAACGTGTGTCCAATAATTTTTTTCAAAGCAAGTAGGGGCCTATGACAGGGCTGCCCTCTCTCCCCCTCCCTTTACATCCTCTTAGTAGACTCTCTTAGCCGCAAACTAGAAGCGGAAAGAAGATCAGGAAAACTCCCAGGCTTGCACATAATGAGAGGAGTCAAATACATAAATCATTCCCATTTTTCTGATGACACCCTTTTTCTAGGAGCAACGACATTACGTACTGCCAGCCACTTCCAAAAGATTCTTAGTTCTTTCCTTGCAACTTCAGGGGGTAAGCTGAACACTCTCAAATGCAGAATATACAGATGGCACGTCCCGGGACATATAAAGGAACAGATCGCTAGAATTTTTGGTTTTCCCATTATCACCACCTGGAACCACTTTAAATATATAGGAATGCCCTTTTTCCTCAATCGTTATAGCTCTATCGCCTGGCTTGGTATAGTGGAGAAAATCGCAGCAAGGATTCGGAGTTGGGGTGGTCAATGGCTAAATCCTGCAGGGAAAACAGTCCTAATCAAATCAGTCCTTTCCTCTCTTTCAATTTTCCAATGTTCGGGACCCCTTACGCCTAAAAAAATTCTAGAGAAAATTGGTAAATCCATAAGATGTTTCCTCTAGGCAGGTGGTAAGACGAACACAAAGAAATTCCATCTCATAAATTGGAAGAAGGTTTGTCAAACTTACAATAGAGGAGGCCTGGCAATCAAGGACCAAGCCATCATGAATCTATCTATGGGAGAAAAATTAGCTTGGCAACTTGTCACAGGAAACTCAGACTAGTGGAAAGAAGCCATAGTCAAAAGATATTTCCAATCTCCCAGACTCAGATGCCTAGAGGGGTCAATTCCTGCTATCCCAGGCTCTCCAATTTGGCGTCTCCTCAAAAGTGTTGCACCAATTATCCAGGCCAAACTCTCTTGCGCCCTCGGAAATGGAGAGACAATAAACATATGGACGGACCATATCCTTAATCGCGATCCGCTAAACTCCTTAGAGGTCCTGCAACCACTCAAAGATTGGTGTTGTGTGAATGGCTTGCATAAACTACAATATTTCTACCATTGGAACACCGAAGGGGACTGGACAAGCTGGAAGCCACCCACCCCTCCAGAGCAACTCACTCCCCACCTCTCTGTTCTCTTCAATAACCTAGCTGGCTACACTCCTATTAACCGATGCATCTCTAACTCTCGCAATTGGGGAGGTAAACCTTTCTCTGTCAAGGAAGGTTACTCCCACCTCCTCCAAGAAATCCACGGACATCCCCTTTCAAAACTTTGGAAATAAATCTGGTTCGAACCCTCACTTCCCAAAGTCAACACATTACGCTGGCTATTGACTCATGGAAAAATCCTAACTACTGAAAACCTTCTAAAACGGGGTATCCAGGGGCCCTCCAGATGCTCTCTCTGCCTCGAAGCCTCAGAAACCATCACACATCTTTTTGCAGAGTGCAACTTTTCCCTTCAACTCTGCAATCTCATTTATCTTCCCCTCCTTAATCCCCCTCCCCCCCCTGACAGCTAGGCCAACCTCTTCACCCACTGGAAACAAAGATATGCTGGTAGCTTCAAAAACAAAAAAAGATTCACCCTCCTCTCGAAACAAATTCCCAAATTTGTTTTGTGGGAGATATGGTTAGCACACAATCAAGCCACCTTTCGTGGGAAACTCCCCTCAATTCAAAGCATCTTTGCAAAGGCATGTGGGTTAATCTCAGAAGTCTTTAGCACCAAAGTAGTAGGCTTCGACCCCCCCGACACCTTGGATCCAAGAGAAGAAGAATGGGTCACTTACATAAGGGGACCCCCACATAACTCTATAAGAAATCCAAAGCAGGCCCCCAAGCAACAAGATTTGCAACTGCGTCTCGACAACAACAATTTCGCATCCTGGCAAAGACAACAACACTCTTATTTCCTTTTCTTTGATGGGGTAGCAATGGGAAACCTAGGGGTGGCAAGTGCGGGGGGAGTCATATTTGATTCTGAGGGGAAAAAATTGACCGATTACGCCTAGGGACTGGGAGGATGTCAAACAACAAAGCCGAGCTCCTTGCCGCATATATGGGACTCAAACTAGCCTAGGACCTACGCATTCAAGCTCTAACAGTTTTGGGGGATTCTGAAATTGTCATAAAGGATCTGAGAGGGATGCCCAGATCGACAAAAGCACCTCCCCAAAGCATATCTGCAACAATCAATTCATTTAAGAAAAAAATTGTTCGTCTGAGCTTCTATCATATTTTGCTAAAGCAAAACGCGGAGGCAGACAAAATGGAAAAAGTTGCCAAAACTCTAGAACAGAGCAGTCTCCGCACCAATCAAACTCTCTCTAATGTTTGGCTCCCCTAAAAGAGCTTGGGACTATAACACCCCTTCACCAACAGGATCAAGGCCTCCCCACTCCCCTCCCCTCGTCACTCTCCCCTGTCCATTTCCTTCCCAAAACTTCCCCCCTCTCCTCTCATGTCCTTTCCTCTCTCCCCACTCCAGGCACACGGCACGCAGTCGACCACGTGTTACTCTCACTACCCGCATGCGAACTCCCTACTTAAGAAGTACTCTCACCCATCTCTCCTGACGGCCAGATACACTCTCCTTGCGTCATCTCAGGCTTTGCACCAGTGGAGTCCCCCGCCTTGCTCGTGGGTAATCATGGATACCCCGTTTCTTATCAGTCTATGGAGGCCTTCCTCCAGACTCGCCCAGACTCCTAGCAAGCGCCCTCGCACCTTTGAATCCCTTATTCTCTTCCCCTTCCCCCCTCCTGCGGCCATGCTTTGCTCACCCTCTACGCCCTCCTGGCTCACAGCACAACAATGAGCCGAAACAACAACGACCAATGCACCTTCCCTATCTGCGCTCTGGAGGATATGCGGAGACAATTCCAAGGACTGCAGGTTGAGTGTCGAAGAATAGAGAACCAGGCGGACTCTAGGCACAGGGAACTTCAGCAAGAAAATCGTCGAATTGAGGAAACCGTGGATGCAGTCCAAACTCAAATGCAAAGATTAGAACAAAGGCACAACCAGAAATTAGCCATTGTGTTGCGGGGAGTAAATTGGAATACAAGGCAGCTCGAAGAGCTCAAACAACGCCCTCCTCAGCATCCTGTTCGCTCAGCAGGTACAGACGAGTCTTGGATCCCCTCCACATTCCATTCAGTGGCCAACAATCAGCATGACCAAATAGCCCCAGGATTTTTCGATCGCGTCTTGGATAGAGCAAACCAGCAGCACGGGGACGTTGATCAAACTGAGGAGAATGATGTGAGTGATGAAGCAGACCCCTCTCATCCTTAGCACAGGTTTTATGAATTGTAAACATCAATTTTTGTTGCATAGTTTCATAGCCATTTTTACAACACAATGGTTATCGGACACGCTGCTATAAGAAAGACAATCTGTACTCTCGTCACTAGCAGAAAGATAGACCTACAGTGAACTCTTTTTTGTAATATGTCCAATTTTTGATAATATACAAATACCCGTTTCTATTAAAAGAAAGATTTAACATTTATGATAACATGGATTTAAAATAATTGTGGTTACATTTTAAACCCAAAAATATTGATTTGTCTTTTCAAATACAGAAAATAAGGAAAATACCGAAAATAGGGGTAGGCAATCATTACAAAATTGAACAATAAAAGATAGAGGTCTAAATTAATTGCATCACTTGAGAAGAGGAAAAGAATTACGTACGGCATGGAGAAATGTCAAACTTCACCATTTCCCTCTATCAGCTACATTGAGAAATGTCTGTCTTCATAGTTAACCAAGCAAGGAAATACATACATGTAGACAATACCGTTGTACACCATTATCTGGTTATATTAATATTAAAACGCGTTAAAAATTGCAGTGTTTATTAAGAACATGTAATGAATGCTGTGTCATGGCTGGTTGTTTCCCGTGGACAACCCATTGAATCTTTGACGGTTTATTTTACACATGGTTTTCACATGCATCTTTAGAGAAGGCTAGAACAACTGTTGAACACTTGCGAATCTCTGTATTATGCAACTATGAAAATACATTAACTCGATATTTGAGTACAGGGTTGAAATTTGAGTAAAAAATTGTGCATCATGGAAATACATAGATGCAATATTGGGTACTGTGTTGAAATTTGAATGTTAACTTGTCTGAGACTATTATGGACTGAGACTTTGGCTTGTACGTGAGTACTTACGCTGCAATAGACAATCATATTTGGGGCAACCTTCAAATGGTTCAGACTTCAGTTGAAACTTAGCTGGCAAACAACCATGCATAAAAAGTGTGCATTTCTTAGCAATGCATAAAAAGTGTGATTTCTTTTTTTAATTTTTCATTGACTGTGGTGACTTCTCTTCCACCAAAGCCGCCAAAATTGGTGAGGAAAAGCAGGTGCAAAACAACATCATTGACATTCAAGAAGTCTAAATATTACCTATGTCATTTAATATACAGTTTCATTGGATTTATAAAAAATATCATCTAAACTACAGTAATAATAATTCTATGAAAACGGTATTGAGAAGTCAACTCTCAATTTTGGGAACAATGTTGTGTCTATAGATTTATGCTAAGATAGAGCATGAGAGAGCGATATCTAGTGTATATATACTGCAATATAAAGCCAAAGCCATCTATTGTATATATACTGCAATATAAGGCCAAAGCCAGTATGAAGCTCTGATCCTGAAAAGGTAGGGCCTCTTCATATGTTAACTCCCCATCCAGACTGCATGGTTGTGATTTCACCCTCCCATGGTCGTGACTGCACCGTCCCATGCTTTTTGGGTTTGTAACCGTATTTTTCACCACAGGTTGCACTAATAAGAATATGGATAGTGAAACGAATCGCAAATGTTAATGCCTACTGTAACTGATGGATAGTGAAACGAATCGATTGTTCTCTCACAGTTTTTATTTTATTATGAAACTGTTAAAATCCGAAGGCCATCTCAACATGGTCAGTAGAGGTCATTGATTACTGGCAATTTGAGTATCTAGCAATTTAAGTAAAGAATTAATTTCAGAAAGGTGAAATATGAAAAGCCATGCATTCCGTATTAACTAAACAATTTAAGTAAAGAATTAATTTCAGAAAGGTGAAATATGAAAAGCCATGCATCCTGCATTAACTAAAGACGGCTATAACATGAAACGTCAGAAAAGATATTGATCCATAAATAGGTCAAATTTGGTCAATGTTCACATCYCAGCATTTATTTTTTGCAATCTATTTGAAATAGTGTTATTTTTTGCAATCTATTTGAAATAGTGTTTGCTAATCATTCAAAAGTGGCAATAAAATCTTGTATAGATATTAATCTTTGTTAATCATCTTAAGRTGGCAATCATATGGTCTTACAGTAATTTCTTAATATGATTAGGTAAATGTRAAAAAGTAAACATGTTAAAAGGAAGTTATGAACAATAAATCTCATTCATTGATTTGGGAGGACAACTAAGAATATGCAGCATCTTCAATTGTTGACCATAAAATTAAGATTTAAGGTTAAAAGATCATTAAATGTGTCCATTACCAATAGATACTTAACTAGCACAGCAGCTAAATAGCTGTGGTTAACGTCCAAAGGCTGATAAGATGAAACTAATCCTTAAAAGAATATATTAAATTTTATTGTTGATTAACAAATAAACTCCCTTCATTTTTGTTAATCACTTACTTGGCTATCAATTAGCTATCAAAGTAATTTTTAAATATGATTAGGTAAATGTAAAAAAGTAAACACATAAACGGATGTCTTTATAATAGCTAAGAAGTTAATGATTGAGAGCCATTTATTTTGTGTGACTACTAAGAATATTCCAGCCATATTTAATCCTATCCATAGAAAACTTATTAAACACTAAACCCCTATTAAATCTGCCCATTATCAATAGATATACCCCTTTCCATGTAATTATTACCTCAAAATCAAAATCAAACATTATTTATTCATTTCACTTAATCTTTTCATGTTTAAATCTCTTTTCAATCTCTTTTAGATTTACTTCTATGTTAAACATAATGCACTTGATCGCACATTCATTCAACCAATTCTATTCACAATATATACTATTATTAATACGTATTACATATTACATGTAATACTAAAATTCTAAAGATTACAAGGGAGTAGTAAAATTCTAAAATTATAAAGATTAAAATATTTATTATATCCAAATCTTTTATCTTCAAAGTTTAAGGGAGTAGTTAATTACAATAAAATATTAATTACAATAAAATATTTATTACATCCAAATCTTCTATCTTCAAAGTTTAAGGGAGTAGTTAATTACAATAAAGTATTTATTACATCCAAATTTTCTATCTTCAAAGTTTAGACATATGTAGAGATTCATTATTATGAATTACTTAAATTCCAAAGATTACAATAAAGTAGTTAATTTCATTCGACCTACTATCTTCATGATATATATACTATTGTGAATTACTGAAATTCCAAAGATTATAAGAAAGTAGTTAATTACAAAATAGTATTTAGTTCCAGACATCCAAATCTACTATCTTCAGGGTTAAGACAGATGTAGACATATTTTGCAAGCCATCCATAAATATCATTATTTCCCTCATATTTATTACATATGAGAGTTAGGCAAACCTAGAGATATACTGCCAGCCATCTAAATCTGTTATTATTTCTCCCATTTATTTGGACGAGAGTTAGAGCTTGAGGATGTGCTTAAACCAATTTGCAGACGCCCTGGGATAACGTTTTAAATGGTCCTTAAAATCCACATAATATAAACCAAAGCGATAATTATATCCACTGGCCCACTCAAAATCGTCCAGAAGCGACCAAACCATATAGCCTCGCACGTCCGCTCCTTCCCTGACATTTTAGAACCAGATCACTGAACCAAACTCTACGTAGCAAACACAATATTAAATTTAGAATCCACACAAAACACATACCTTATGGCTTGAAGTAGGTATTGTAAATGGTCCAAATGGTACTTCACTCGCCTGGAGTCGTTCAATGCCCGTTCAAGAGTTGTTGTCCCATTGTCAAAATCGGCATATCCTATTCAAAATAGTGTTATTCCTAATGTTTAGATCCATATATATATATATATATATATATATATATATATATATATAAAAGATGAAACTGTTGCTCATTCAGTGAACATTAACACTGTCGTACCAGTCTCTGTGATGTATATGGGCGGGTTGTTATAGCGGTGCTTTGTATATTTTATTACCTCCCTTATTCCAGCAGGATAAGACCTGAAATCGCTGCAACCTTCCTGTAAACGGATAATCATATACATATTTCTTTCAAATAAATATAAATTCCCATAGTATTTTATACCCTATTCAACAAAAAAAAACTGCGAATAACTTACTTCCGATCCGATGTAAATTCCCTTTACTTCATCTGAACCACCAGAACCCATCCAGCCAACGAAATTTTAATACCAAAAATATATGCAATATACCATTTATGAATTAAGTACCAACTACTCAATATATAACGAAATCAAATCAATCTTACACGAAATATTAGCGCGGGCATCCAGAACATAATCCATGCGTACAGAATTTCGTACAGGAATAGGATTGTTGATCGTAAATTGTGTTGCGTAGTAATTATAACCAATAAAATCGAATGACCCTTTCAGATCTTTGGCCTCTTCACTGCTGAATCGCGGCAAGCGTTTTCCCACTAACTTTCGCATCGAATCAGGGTACTTCCCCAATGTCAATGGATCCAAAAACCTGCAATCCAAAAAAAAATTAGGATGAAGTTTTATCTCATTGATGAAAACGAATCGTTCTTACAGCTAGAGATCTCTCGGTGCTTGATAAATACATGATCTGCGCTTTTATACATACGTACCAGCCAATTCTGAAGTCAATTGCTCTCTGGGTAGCCTGCTGATCAAGCAAAGACTTCGAAAACGGCACCATCCAATTGGCCACAAGTGATATTCCTATGGAACCGTGCTGCTTCGCCTGCAATATTTCATATATTGTTTTCCAACAATAATCTTTCAATAGATATGCATTATACATACCATGTTTTCTTATTCTTCTCGATTTTGGATTTGGATTTAAAACAGGACGTTATAATTTCGTTATAATCTCATTATTTGGTATTTAGTCCTATATATTTTTAATTTTAACAGTTATCTATCAGGTTAATTGTTTTTAAGCTGGAGATTGTTGAATTTGGTGACAACGAATTCCTTCAAAGATGGGTTTAGATCTTATTATTCTGAATTGGTTACAACTAGAATAAAGAATATGGATGAGAGTGCATTTAATAATCTTGTGTAAATGTATATAAATTTATGTAAGCCTGTAGAGGCAGAAGAGAAGGAGAGGGAGGATGTGTTTCTCTTCATATTTATTGATTGTTTTATTATTCAGATCATGGAGATTACAGCAGACTTACAAGCTCTCTCACATCCTCCCTCTCCTTCTCTTCTGCCTCTACAGGCTTACATGAATTTATGTACTTTTACCCAAGAAACTGATTATTAAATACACTCTCATCCATATTCTAACTTGGTCTATTTTAGTTGCAACCAACTCAGAATAATAAAATCTAAATCCATCTTTAAAGGAATTCGTTATCACCAAATTCAACAACCTTACTGCTTCACCTGCAATATTTCATATATTCTTTTCCAACCATAATCTTTCAATAGATGCATCATGCATTATACATACCATGTTTTCTTATTCTTCTCAACATTGGATTTAAAACTGGACGTTATAATCTAAGTACCTGGTATTTAGTCCTGTATATTTTCACAGCGGCGCTGTGTGCAAGAAGCATATTGTGTGTTACAATGTAAGGCTCTGTTGCGGAATTCCCCGCTGCGCAATTTCCAAATGCACGAGAGCAGCGACCCGGTGCGTGAAGCCCCTGATCGTAACCATATAAAGCAAAGATCAGTGGCTCGTTGATAGTTACCCAATACTTCACACGATCTCCAAATGCTCGAAAGCATTCTTCTGCGAATATGCCGAAGTCCTCCCTGGAAATTAAAAAATGAAAGCTGCTTGTTTACAATTTTAATGAAAATATAAAATCTGAGAGTAAAGCAGGCAGTGAATCTTACACGACTTTTTGGCTACGGAATCCCCCATACTCGTCTGACAAAACTTGCGGCATGTCCCAGTGATACAGTGTAACAAAAGGCTCCATACCTTCTCAGTGAAAACCTAATCATCTATATTGTCGAGGTAAAGTTTTCATATCTGT
>JASDQU010881487.1:692-34621 GCA_032191745.1 Picea mariana | reverse complement strand
CACGATTCCCATCACTCTGGTCATAAACTGATCCACATTTTCAGACTCTGTCATTCTTAAAGTCTCGAATTGTGTCCTCAAGGTCTGCAGTTTGACTGTTTTGACCCTGTCATTTCCTTGGTAGGCTAATTTAAGGATGTCCCAGGCCTGTTTTGAAGTACTAGCACCTGTGATTTTTTAGAAAATCGAGTCATCCACTGAATTTTGAATCCATAATTTAGCTTTATTTTCTTTGTTCCTCTGAGTTGCCTAAGCAATTCTCTGTTGGTTTGTCATGGCGGCAAGATCTGTTGGATCTGGTTCCACATATCCAAGATCCACTGGATCCCAACACTCTTGTGCTTGCAAGAAGGATTTCATTCGAAGAGACCAAAACTCATAGTTCTTTCCAAGAAGAATCGTACCTTGAGTTGGTCCTAAATTTCTAGATGTGGCCATCTTTAAAGAATTTGACAAAATAGAAAAAAAAAATTGGAAAAATTTTGTGTTTACCTATTTCTTGCGCTTAAACCAGGTCTGCTAATTTCTTGCAGTGACTTCGGAACTCTGCGATTCCAGATTTTGTGAGTTTCGTCTTTGCGAGTTTTGAATTCGCGATTTTGACTTCGGGACTTCGTTATACGAGTCCTCCAAACTCTTGTCTCTCCAACTTCCTGTTTCTGAAACACCAAAGAGAGTTTAACGACCTTGGATTGGCCCTTAGTCTCCGTTCAATGTGACCACACGCCTAAATGTTAAAGCGCTACCAGCTTTTCACGATTCGGAGAATAGTGATGCCTTCGCTGGTTCTCTGTCCCTCAATTTGACGAAATCCAAAATATCCTAGTGCTTATTCAAACGCCTTTTCAAGATTTCGCATTTCAGGACTTCCTGTTTCCCGATGTCAAGAGTCCTTGAACCTTCATCCTTCCGATCTCTGAAATGCCGATTTCCGTAAATGGCTTTAACAACAATTAGCCCCAAGGCTATACCTCTGGTCCATGTGATCACTTCCCATATGACCGCAGTCCTATTTCGGGGTTTTATGACACAAAGCGCCCGACCTCCTGTCCTCTAGACTCTCGAAATCCCGATTCCCAAAAAGACAATATGTCTATGCCCCGACTTCTTCCTTCTTTCACTATTTCAGAGTTTCCAATTCCGAAATGCTTGGCTCTCTTGGTCTTCAGGATTCCCGAAATGCCGAATTCCGGTATCCCGAAATTTCTTTACCCGGTCTTCTCCTTTCGTGCTTTCGGGACTTCAAATGCCGAAATGCCTAGCCTTGTCTTCGGAACTCTCGTTATGCGAAGTGTCGAAATTTGCCTTTAGACAATCAACGGTCCAGATCCTCTTATGGATCTGACGGTCCAGATCCTTTCGGGATTTCGCGAATCGGTATTTCGCGACTCTTGACTTCTCGTCACGCTGTTCTCCAAACCGCGAACTCTGAAATGCCGAGATTTGATGGCATAAGGATCTGTTGCCACTTGTCCTCTAAGATGGATGACTCACGATTGTTTCAAGATTTCGCAGGTTACGAAGTCGAAAGACCCCACTTCCTTCTGCTGAGAGGAGGTTTAAACCTCGCGCACCGTTCCTGGATCCGTCAGCTTACGGACCTTGGTGCTAGATCAGACGGTTCAGATCTTTCTTCCTTTGCTTTGATCCAGCGAATCTCAGGCCACAGCGCTCCAGATCCAACGGTCTGGATTCCTTTGGGATTTTACGGACCAGAAGTTTGCGAGGCAGCGACTCCACGACCCCTTGCTACTCCAAGTCTTGAATTCTGAAATGTCGAAATTCCGAAATGCACTTTCTCACAGATCCCACGACTATCGGTCCTCTGCGCAAAATCCAACGGCTGTAATTCTTTCACCTTTTTTGCGCTCTCCTTGTCCTTTCTGAACTGGATTTTCGCCTCTGTTCTGTTCACAGGACGAATCTTACGGCTGCGATTGCTCGTTCTTGGCTGCTTTCGCCAGTTCTTTGCTATTCTTGCAAAGAGTTTCTCCTGAGGAGAGAAATTCGTGAATCTTTCAAAGATTTGAAAGAATTTCATGAGTTCTTTGAAGCTTACTGTTCTCTACTGCAATCTTTGACGGATTTGAGATATTTCCCAAAATTCTTTAAATGTGCTTGCCTCTTGCAGATCTTCTTCGAGAATCTTTGACGTATCTGAAATTGTTCACGATTCTTTACTCTTTCTCCTTCTACAGTCTCTGCTTCCTCGATCTTTTGAGCGTATAGCACTCTACTTCCTTGTGTGAGCTTCTTGAGATGATCTTTTGAGCGAATGGCAGACAACTCTTCAAGCCTTGTGAAAAAGCTGTGTCCTGTGCTCTGGATGTCGATTTAAGCTATGCGCTGTGAGGATCGTGTTGCTCTCCAACCTGTGTGAAGAGGCTTATTGATGAAGCTTTGATACCATGATAAATTGTGAAGCAAGAAATGCAGAGAGAAAGAATAGAGTAGAAATAGTATTCAGTATATTGAGAATGTAAGGAGAAAGTACAATGAAAAGAGTTAATGAAGAAGTACTATGCAAAAGGAAAATAGCTGAGCTAAATAGGCTCAAGCAAATCAAGAAAAGAAAGTACATCTGGCCAAGACAGCTGGCAGTGTACAGTCATCTTGTTGAGGTTACATTATATTTAACAAAAATGAACCATCAAAGATTCAATGGGTTGTCCACGGTAAACAACCAACCATGACACAACATTCATTAGCATTCATTACGTGTTCTTAATAAACAATGCAATTTTTAATGCGTTTTAATATTAATATAACCAGATAATGGTGTATAATGGTATTGTCTACATGTATGTATTTCCTTGCTTGAATAACTATGAAGACAGACATTTCTCAATGTAGCTGATAGAGGGAAATGTTGAAGTTTGACATTTCTCCATGCCGTACGTAATTATTTTCCTCTTCTCAAGTGATGCAATTAATTTAGACCTCTTTCTTTTATTGTTCAATTTTGTAATGATTGCCTACCCCTATTTTCAGTATTTTCCTTATTTTCTGTATTTGAAAAGAGATCAATATTTTTGGGTTTAAAATGTAACCATAATTATTTTAAATCCATGTTATCATAAATGTTAAATCTTTTGTTTTAACAAAAACGGGTATTTGTATATTATCAAAAATTGGACATATTACAAAAAAGAGTTCACTGTAGGTCTATCTTTCTGCTAGTGACGAGAGTACAGATCGTCTTTCTTATATTAGCACGTCCGATAACCATTGTGTTGTATGCACTACAGACTTGCCATGTAAAAATGGATATGAAACTATGCAACAAAAACTGATGTTTACAATTCATAAAACATGTGCTAAGGATGGCAAGGGCCTACTTCATCACTTGCATCATTTTCCTCAGCTTGATCAGTGTCCCCATGCTGCTGGTTTGCTTCATCCCAGACGCGATTGGAAAATCTTGGGGCTATTTGGTCATGTTGATTGTTGGCCACTGAATGGAAGGTGGAGGGGATCCAAGACTCGTTTGTACCTGCTGAGCGAACAAGATGTTGAGGAGGGCGTTGTTTGAGATCTTCGAGCTGCCTTATATTCCGATTTACTCCCCGCAACACAATGGCTAATTTTTGGTTGTGCCTTTGTTCTAATATTTTCATTTGAGTTTGTACTGCATCCACGGTTTCCTTAATTCAGCGGTTTTCTTATTGAAGTTCTCTGTGCCTAGAGTCTGCCTGGTTCTCTATTCTTCGACACTCAACCTAAAGTCCCTGGAATTGTCCCCGCATATCCTCCAAAGCGCAGATAGGGAAGGTGCATTGGTCGTTGTTGTTTCGGCTTATTGTTGCACTGTGAGCCAAGAGGGTGTAGAGGGTGAGCAGAGCGTGGCCGCAGGTGGGGGGAAGGGGGAGGAGAGTAAGGGATTCAGAGGTGCGAGGGGGCTTGCTAGGAGCCTGGGAAAGTCTGGAGGAAGGCCTCCATAGGCTGATAAGAAATGGGGTATCCATGATTACCCACGAGAAAGGTGGGGGAGTCCACTGGTGCGAGGCCTGAGATGACGCAAGGAGAGCATATCTGGTCGTCCGGAGAGATGGGTGAGAGGACTGCTTAAGTAGGGAGTTCGCATGCGAGGGGGGGGAGGGGATGGGGTGGGGGTTGTTGAGCATGCGGGCAGTGAGCGTAACACGTGGTCGACTGCATGCCCTGTGCCTAGAGTGGGGAGAGAGGACAGGACATGAGAGGAGAGGGAGGGAGTTTTAGGAAGGAGATGGAGGGGGGAGAGTGATGAGGGGAGGGGAGTGGTGAGGCCTTGATCCTATTGGTGAAGGGGTGGTACATTCCTAATCTCTTTTAGGGGAGCCAAACATTAGAGAGAGTTTGATTGGTGCAGAGACTCCTTTGTTATAGAGTTTTGGCATCTTTTTCCATTTTGTCTGCCTCCGCATTTTGCTTTCCCAAAATATGATAGAAGCTCAGACGAATGAATTTTTTCTTAAATGAATTGATTGTCATAGATATGCTTTGGGGAGGTGATTTTGTTGATCTAGGCATCCCTCTCAGATCCTTTATGACAATTTCAGAATCTCCCAAAACTGTTAGAGCTTGAATGCGCAGCTCCTGGGCTAGTTTGAGTCCCATATATGTGACAAGGAGCTCGGCTTTGTTGTTTGACATCCTGCCCAGTCCCCAGGCGTAATCGGTCAATTTTTTTCCCTCAGAATCAAATATGACTCCCCCCGCACCTGCCACCCATGGGTTTCCCGTTGCTGCCCCATCAAAGAAAAGGAAATAAGAGTGTTGTTGTCTTTGCCAGGATGCGAAGTTGTTGTTGGCGAGATGCAGCTGCCAATCTTGCTGCTTGGGGGCCTGCTTTGGATTTCTTACAGAGTTCTGTGGGGATCCCCTTATGTAAGTGAGCCATTCTTCTTCTCTTGGATCCAAGGTGTCGGGGGGGTCGAAGCCTATTTCTTTGGTGCTAAAGACTTCTGAGATTAACCCGCATGCCTTTGCAAAGATGCTTTGAATTGAGGGGAGTTTCCCACGAAAGGTGGCTTGATTGCGTGCTAACCGTATCTCCCACAAAACAAATTTGGGAATTTGTTTCCAGAGGAGGGTGAATCTTTTTTTTTTTTTGAAGCTACCAACATATCTTTGTTTCCAGTGGGTGAAGAGGTTGGCCTAGCTGTCAGGGGGGGAGGGGGATTAGGGAGGGGAAGATAAATGAGATTCCAGAGTTGAAGGGCAAAGTTGCACTCTGCAAAAAGATGCGTGATGGTTTCTGAGACTTCGAGGCAGAGAGAGCATCTGGAGGGCCCCTGGATACCCCGTTTTAAAAGGTTTTCAATAGTTTGGATTTTTCCATGAGTCAATAGCCAATAGAACATGTTGACTTTGGGAAGCGAGGGTTTGGACCATATTTCTTTCCAAAGTTTTGAAAGGGGATGCCCGGGGATTTCTTAGAGGAGGTGGGAGTAACCTTCCTTGACAGAGAAAGGTTTACCTCCCCAACTATGAGAGTTAGAGATGCATTGGTTAATAGGAGCGCAACCAACTAGGTTATTGAATAGAACAGAGAGGTGGGGAGTGAGATGCTCTGGAGGGGTGGGTGGCTTCCAGCTTGTCCAGTCCCCTTCGGTGTTCCAATGGCAAAAATATTGTAGTTTATGCAAGCCATTCACACAGCACCAATCTTTGAGTGGTTGCAAGACCTCTAAGGAGTTTAGCGGATCACAATTAAGGATACGGTCCATCCATACGTTTATTATCTCTCCATTTCTGGGGGCCCAAGAGAGTTTGGCCTAGATAATTGGTGCAACACTTTTGAGGAGACGCCAAATTAGAGAGCCTGGGATAGCAGGAATTGACCCCTCTAGGCATCTGAGTCTGGGAGATTGGAAATATTTTTTGACTATGGCTTCTTTCCACTAGTCTGATTTTCCTGTTACAAGCTGCCAAGCTAGTTTTTCTCCCGTAGATAGATTCATGATGGTTGGGTCCTTGATTTCCAGGCCTCCTCTGTTGTAAGGTTGACAAACCTGCTTCCAATTTATGAGATGGAATTTCTTTGTTTTCGTCTTACCACCTACCCAGAGGAAACATCTTATGGCTTTACCAATTTTCTCTAGAATGTTTTTAGGTGCAAGGAGTCCCGAACATTGGAAAATTGAAAGAGAGGAAAGGACTGATTTGATTAGGACTGTTTTCCCTGCAGGATTTAGCCATTGACCACCCCAACTTCGAATCCTTGCTGCGATTTTCTCCACTATACCAATCCGGGCGATAGAGCTATAACGATTGAGGAAAAAGGGAATTCCTAGATATTTAAAGTGGTTCCAGGTGGTGATAATGGGAAAACTGAAAATTCTGGCGATCTGTTCCTTTATATGTTACGGGACGTGCCATCCGTATATTCTACATTTGAGAGTGTTCATCTTACCCCCTAAATTTGTGAGGAAAGAACTGAGAATCTTTTGGAAGCGGCTAGTAGTACGTATTGTCGCTGCTCCTAGCAAAAGGGTGTCATCAACAAACTGGGAATGATTTATGTCTTTGACTCCTCTCATTATGTGAAAGCCTGAGAGTTTTCCCAATCTTCTTTTCACTTCCAGTTTGCGGCTAAGAGAATTTGCTAAGAGGATGTAAAGGGAGGGGGAGAGAGGGCAGCCCTGTCGCAGGCCCCTACTTGCTTTGAAAAAAATTATTGGACACCTGTTGAGAAGGGGGGAGATCCAGGGGTTGCTGATGCAGGCTTTGAGCTAATTAATGAAATGTTTTGCAAACCCATAAGCCTTTAGAACTGAGAGGAGTAAGCTGTGTTTTACTCTCTCAAAAGCATTTTCCATGTCTAGCTTTACAACCATTCTAGGAGTTTTATTTTTCTTGTACGAGTGGATGTCTTCTTGAACCAAGATGATGTTGTCTGTTATCTGCTTGTCCCTTAGAAAGCCAATCTAATTTTCAGATATTAGTTTGAGGAGTAGGGGGTTGAGGCGATTTGCAATAATTTTGGTCAGGATTTTGTAGGAGGAGTTACAAAGTGAGATTGGGCAAAAGCGGGTGAAATTTGAGGGATTGGAATCTTTGGGGACAAGAGCAAGAAAGGTAGAATTGGTGGCACCTCCAATTTTCTGTTTGCGCAGAGCGTAATTTAGCATTTTTTTAAGATCCCTTTTGATGACGTCCCAGAAATGTCAGAAGAATCTAATGGGAAACCCATTGGGCCCCGGTGCTTTGTCAGGATCAAGGCTCGGAGTTGCCTTGCACATTTCTTCCTCAGTGATTTCTTGTGTTAGCTGGTTGTTTTCTGCATTAGCGACCAAGCACAGGATGTTTACCAGCAGGTTGTCAACCTCCTCTTATGGTGATTCCTCCCTTGGCTACTGATAAAGAGTATTGTAGTGTTGGAAGGCTTCTTCTTTTATCTGGTCATAGGTGTCAATTTGTTGTTCTGTGCTGGAGGTGATTGTTGTGACAATGTTTTTTTTCCTTCGGGATTGAGCTTGCCTGTGAAAAAGGGAAGTGTTTGAATCTCCAGCCTTTATCCAAAAATTCTTGGACTTCAATCTCCAGTGCTCCTCCTCTCTATGCAGCATGTCCTAGAGATGTTGTTGCGCTTCTTTTTCCTGATTCATTAGATCTTCTGTTACAGGCTCTATTTCAATTTTTTGCAGAATTTGTCTGAGTTTCTCAAGTCTTTCATGCTTTTCTTGATGCGGGGTTGTATAGGACATTTTGACCCATTCTTTGAGAGTTGTCTTGATGACCTTTAGCTTACTCTCCTAGACAAAGTTGGGGATCCTATAATTGAAGTAGTCCAGGCTTCAACAACAAGAGAGAATACATCTGAGTTTTCCAACCATAGATGGTTAAAATGAAAGGGGAGGGGACCAAGGTTTTGATGGGGGTGGAAGGAGAGAGTGATGGGCTTGTGATATGAAATGGTGGAGGGGAGGATTTGGAAGGATATATCTAGAGGGGAGAGTCGGTAGTTACTATTGATGAGGAAGCAATCTAGGTGGGTTGTGATGTGCTGGAGGCCTTCCCTTCTATTGTTCCAAGTAAAAATCACTTTGACAAGCTTGATTTCCTGCATGTCCCAATCCAACATAAGATCTGCCAAGTTTTCAGAGAAAGGGTCTCTGACTTTGCTTCCTCCTTTTTTTTTCCCCGGGCTGAGATGTGTGTTAAGATCTCCTCTGATTATACAAGAGGGGAGATCGACAGAGTTTTGTAGATCTGATAGAGAGACCTAGGTTGCCAATTTATCTCTGTAGGTGTTTGGCATATAGATATTTATTATCGTGATGACACTGTTATTATATTTGTTTTTTAAGACTGTAAGGATCCAATTTTGGGTTTCAGAGATTACCTCAGAGCTCTAGATTTGCTCGTTCCAAAGAGTTGCAATACCACCAGATGCGCCCTAAGAGATGACTTCCATGCCGCCGGTATTTTTGTAGAGTCTGCTTGTTGCTTCTAGGATGGATTTTGCTTCCATTTTGGTTTCCTGAAGGAGGATAATTGAAGGATTGACCAATCTTCTTAGGTATTTTAGAGCTTTGGTTTTTAACTTACTACCGAAGCCCCTGCAGTTCCAGAAGAGAAAAATCATTGAGGGGGGTTTGAGGAGGCTTGGTTGCCCAAGGCCAAGTGCTCCATTCCTTTATTCCCTACCTTTCGTGTTGAGATGTGGATGGTGTGCTCAATGGTTTGTTGTTTCCCTTGTGCTTTTTCTCTGGCTGCTGCTTCTTCTCTGACTTCCTTGTTTGAGCATCGCCCTTATTTCCTTGGTTTTTCTGGTGGGAGTTCTCCTTCTTCTCTTTCACGCAAGTCTTGTGCATGTTGATTTGAGCTTGTATTTTCTTGTTGCACCGGTGGCTCTATGTCATCCGAGATAGGATCCTTTGTGTCGGGATCGTCATTGATGTCACTGAGTATTGGATCAGGGAATAGGGGAGGGAGTGGTGGTGGTGGAGGGTTCAACTTTGATGGTGAATCACCTAGAGGTTCAAAGGGGTTGTTGCTGGGGTGGGGATTGGTGTGCAACGAGGAGGATTTTTTAGGCAGGGATTTTGGAGCTGCACTTTTCCTTGATGATTCGGCTTAAGGTTGGGAGCCTGAGGGTTCATCACGAGGTCCATTGCTTTTACCACAGGCGTTTTTTTTTTGGACATGCTACCAGCCATCTTCTTGGGAGGGTGTATCATTTTCTGAAGATTGTTTTGTATTGGAGAAGTTTTTTGCGAAATGACCATATTCATGGCAGATTTTACATTTGAGCAACAACTGTTCATAGTCCAGTTTTTGAATGTGAGCTCAGTCGTCTAGTTTTAGCTTGATTGCTCCTGGGAGCCCTTTTTCCAGATCTACTTCTATGCAAATTCTCGCACAGGAATAAAGTCTGGATTTGGGTTATGCCCTATCAATATACTTCCCCAGTGCATCTCCTATACTTTTTAGCACTTCATCTCCCCAACAATGAAAAGGAAAATGAGGGAGTCGTACCCAGACTGGTACTGCTGAGGGGATATCGTTTTCAGGATCAAAATCAGGTGTCCAACTGTTTAAGTAGAGGCTTCTAGGACCAAAGAAGTAAGGTCCATTTCTAAAGATTAGATCTCTATCAGATTTCAACTCGAAGTAGAAAATGTAAAAACCCTTACCGCAGAAGAAGTGGTTCATCCGTCCTTGAACCAGGGGATGCCAGTTTCTCTCAATCCAAAGGTCTATTTGCCACAATGAAGGCCACAAGCCCATGAATTTTCTGAATAGAGCTTGCGAAGCAAAGGAGAGGGATTTCTGCCTTGCATTTTTGTTGGGGATCAAGATTTCTGGAATCTGATCCAGATTCTTGACAAACTGGGAGGTGGTTTGTCAGGCCGGAGGGGGTGGAAGCGAGCCAACAAGGGCTTTGAAGGCTACAACTTTGTCGAGGAAGTCAAGGGGGGGATCGGGGTCCGGGATTGCAGAGGCCATGGAGGGGGGCGAAGAGGAGCGGTCAGGGGGGCCGAGGAGGCTACCGATTAGGGTTTCCTCAGAGCCAGAACGGATATAATTACGTTCATAAATGTTAAATCTTAATAGTAAAGTAAGAATTGATTTTTTAATGACAATTCAAAGGAGATTTTTTTATTTTTAATATAAAATATATAGTTTAAATGATTTTAAATTGATATAATTGCAATAATTTTCATCGTTGTAAAAGAGATAGAAGTACTTAAGGATGTAAAACAAATACTCAGTATCAATGAATGTATTGATTAATGAATATGGGTATCAACCATGGATGTAAAAAAAATACTATGTATAACATTTGCAACAAAATCGATCTTTAACATATACAAAACCTCTAAACTACCATTGGGTGCATCCAAAACGAGTAAAACCAGTGATATGGTTTTTTCATATTGGCGTGCGGCCATGCAGTTTGGATGGACGAAGGAGGGAGGAGTTAACATATGAAGAGGCCCCACCTTTTATGGATCGGAGCTTCATCAGTGCTCCATACTGGTTTTCGCCTTATATTGCAGTATATATACAGTGGATATCGGTCTCTCATGCTCTACCTTAGCATAAAACTTATTAATGTTTTAAATTTAAATTAAAATGAATTTCCATTTTTTTAAGTTTAAATTAAAATGAAGTGTGTACACTTTAAATTTTCAATCCTTTGTTTAGGAATTAAAATAAAATTTATTAATTTTTAAAATTTAAATTAAAATGAATTTATGTAGTTTTTTTTTTATTATATTTAAAGTTTTTTTATTGGAGTTTTAATACTAGCAACAACCATTTTATAAAAGTGGTTGATATGTAGGTTTTAATGAGGAGATGCAATTTATGAATCTGGCTACCATCTTTTAAAGTTTTAATTATTTAAAGTTTCAAGTTTTTAATGATATATTTAATTATTTATATTGATAATGAAATAACGTATAAAGGTTGTTTGAAGTTTTGTATTTATTTAAATAGTGGTTATAGTTTTAATAATATTATGTAAAGTTTTAAGTTTTAATTGTATATTTAATTATTTATATTGACAATGAAATGGTGTATAAAGGTTGTTTGAAGTTTTTAATGACTTTTTTAGTTTTACTTTATAATGTATCTTTTATATTTAAGTATCTTTATAATATAGGAAACTTAATTTCTTAAAAGTTAGTGAATTTTGTTATACTATGAAGATTAATAATATTATACAAGTGAAATTGATTCAATTCTATGTAATTTATATGTGTATGAAAGGTTATGAATTATGTTATAATATGGAAATTATGTATTTGAAATTGTTTTTTACTAATTTATATTTTTACCATACATTTTATGGAAAAGTATAAATCATTGTCTACAAAGTAAAAGATGATTCCATACATCTCATTGTGACTAACATTTCCCAACGTCGCACTGTGATGAACATTTCCCAATGTCACGATGTGACGAACATTTTCGAACGTCGCAATGTGACAAAAAATTCTTGACATCACATTCTAACGACCATTTTCCCAACATCGCAAAAGTAAAAGATGATTCTACATGATGTCAAGTGTTTCCAAACATTGCATTATGATGAACATTTCCCTACGTTGCATTGTGACAAACATTTCCCAACGTCGCAATGTGATGACCATTTGCCAATTTCGAATTGTAACGAACATTTCCCAACATCACAATGTGGCGAACATTTCCCAGCGTCACAATGTGACAAACATTTCCCATTTTTTATCATGTCCTTAGGAAAAATATAAATCATTGTCTACAAAGTAAAATATGATTCCATACACTAACATTTCCCAACATCGCACTGTGACGAACATTTCCCAATGTCGCGATGTGATGAACATTTTCGAACGTCGCAATGTGACAAAAAATTCTTGACGCCACATTCTGACGACCATTTTCCCAACGTTGCAAAAGTAAAAGATGATTCTACAACATGTCAAGTGTTTCCAAACATTGCATTATGATGAACATTTCCCTACATCACATTGTGACGAACATTTCCCAACGTCGCAATGTGATGACCATTCCCCAATGTCGCATTGTGACGAACATTTCCCAAAGTCGCAATGTGACGACCATTCCCCAATGTCGCATTGTGATGAACATTTCCTGACATCGCATTGTGTCGACCATTTTCCAACGTCGCAATAGTAAAAGATGATTCTACAATGTGTCGAGTGTTTATAAACATTGCATTATGATGAATATTTCCCAACGTCGCATACTGATGAACATTTTCTAACGTTGAAATGTGACGACCATTTGCCAATGTCGCATTGTGATGAACATTTTCTAGCATTGCCATGTGACGAAGATTTCTCAGTGTCTCATTGTGATGAACATTTTCCAACACTACATTGTGATGAACATTTCTTAAGGTTGCATTGTGATGAACATTTTCCAACATCACATTGTGATGAAAAACTCACAATATAATTTTCCATTGTCATAAACATTTACGGTTGTCACAATGCAACAAAATATCTCCCTACGTCACAGTGTGACGAAAATTTCCAATATATATATCGATATCGTACACCATGCATAGTCATTGTCATGGTCATCATCAATTGGAGTTAACTATCGTGATGGTCAAGCATATGCTATCACTTTGAACCATTGTCATCATCATGGTCATGGTCAATGTTTTATATTTATGTAATAATGTATTATTAATGTATTTTTACTTTATTACTTCAATATATTAATGTACTATTATAAATTAAATACATTTTTAATGTTTTAATACTTTATTAATGTATTAATTAACAATACTTTATTACTCTTTTAATAATTTATTAATGTATTATTTCATAATGTATAAATACTTTATTAATACATTAATGTATTAATTAATAATATATAAATATATTAACTATAATATATTTAAACACAATATTTTTTTTTTGTAAATAAAAATAGGTCCTTGTATTAGATCATCATGAGTGTACACTTGTGCATCGTTTGGCAGCCACATTTTCCGCCACAAAAGGGAAACCAGAACAAGTGGCTCCAATCGGTGATACGCCTAAAATTGAGCAAAATCTGAGAGTTTCAACAGGGACTTTGATCCCACTAACTAGCCTAAGGCAGACTGCATTTAGAGCCCCCATTACTAAGATGGTTATACAACTATAAAAAAGAGAGTAAACAGATAACCACTATCATTCTGAAAATTGAAATTGATAAGAACTAGAGTTAGGGGTGGGCCGTGTTAAGCCTTTGGGGAACCTAGATGTCCCTGGGTGGTGTAGATGGGTACGGACTTCTACTTACATGTGGGGCATTGTTCTTGCGGTGGGGCGTCTGAGAGGGCCTCGAACAAGAGATCCATTCGCTGGTGGATTGTCCGTTGGCCATGCACCTGCTTGTCCTGTCATTGTCAGATGTCAAAGAGAAGCTCCAAGTGCTCTGCTTCTAGATGATAGGTAATTGGGTTCTCCTCATCGCCTGTCAGTTGCCAACTTGGGGGGATTTCCTCCTCCACTATGCAACCTCCTTCCCACGAGCGAGGCTGAAAGTCTTGGGAGGTGGAAGGCCTTAGGAGGCTTGCCTTGGGGGGAGACCCTTCCATTTTCACCAGGCTAAAGCCTGGTTGTGGAGATGAAGGTGGCTCAGTGTTGCTCAACTTCAGGCTCGGATGCTGAATTGAGGGTGGAGCCTCCTCTTTGACTATGTTGAGGATATCCTGTGAGGGTTGGGGTGGCGGAGGAGAGTGCTTAGTGAGGGACGTTGTCTCCAATTTGGGAATGTGAAGGGGAGTCTGAGCTTGAGTCTAGGGCAGAGGAGAGTGCTCAATGAGGGACGGGGTCTCCAACTTAGGGATGTGAAGGGGAGACTAAGCTTGATTCTGGGGCGAGGGAGGCGGGTTCTCCTATTTAGGCATGCACAGAGTGGACTGAGTGTTGCTTGAAGGTCTGTGGGGGCGGCTAAAATGGGTAATCAAGGCTCGCTGAGAGGCCGTGAGCCGGTTGTCTTGGGTGTAGGCGTTCTTATTCCTAGAGGAATGCCTGGGCTTGCCTCGGTCTCGTGGCATGATGAGAACCAAGGAGGGAGGGAAATTGTGGTCGGGAGAGATTCGAAGGACGCGCAGGGGGCAAGCAAAGAGGCCAAGAGGTCCGAGCGGCACTGCGCAGAGGAGGAAGCTTGCAAATGACAAGTGAAAGTGCGCGCCTTTTCCAGGAGGGTCGATTATAACACCACTGGGAGCCATTTATTCCATTGAAGGCTAACGAGACTGGTTCAGTCTCCTAGTACTAGTGGCCTGGCTGGAACGCTCATCCGTGATCTCTTCCAGGCGCACTGAATTAATCTCCCTTATGGTGAACACCATGGGGAATTAATAGCATCGGGGGTGGTAGCTTGGGGTATTAACTCTCCCCGCTAGCTATGCCTACCACCTGTCTCCCTCCTTTCACCAAATTTCACCCCATCCGGGTGAGGATAGTCCCTTTGGGCTAGCTCTTGGCAGTGAGTCCAAATTGTCGAGCTCTGGGGCCTTCCAGGGGTCGTGAGGGTGATTTGTTGTGTTAGGTCCACCCTTGCATTAGCCAGTCTGTTTGCCACTTTGTTTGTGTCCTTTATCATGTGGGAGGTGAGGATAGTTAGAGAGGGTCTGAGTAATGCTTCAAAGCTTCGTAGGGGTCCCAACAGGTGCCAGCTTGGGGTGATCTTTTTCAGGCTCCTACCATTGATGATTTTGGAGGCTAACTCAATTATGACTTTTGAATATCCTTCAATGATGAGGCAGGTGAGGTTGTGTTCCAGGGCTAGTTGGATTCCTATGATCACGCCCCATATCTCTGCCGAGTTGTTGGTATCATGACCTAGGTTTTCCGTTGTTATGTTGTGGAGTCTGCCAAGACTATCCCTTATAACTGCTCCTTCCCCAAAGGGGCCTGGATTGCCTTTTGAAGCTCCGTNGGGAGAGGGAGGAAGAGAGGGTGGCAGGGAGAGGGTGGAGGAGAGCATAAGGCCCCAGGAGTTAAGAATTAAGAGTTCTGCAGGGTCAGACGGTTAGTCATCTTTGGTCCAAGGATGGATCTGGAGGGTTTCTTGAAGGTGCAAGAGGATCGTGGACCAAAGGTTTGCGGGGGTGGAGGCTGGAGAGTGAAAGACTCTCCTATTGCGCTCTTTCCAGAGTTTCCATACGATGAAGCCTTGTAGGAGCTGCCATATCCTATTGAGAATTTGGCATTTGTAGGGTCCTGATCCCCAGTTTCTGATTGTGTTTATGATGTTGCCCTGATCTCGATGAGTTCTCCTCATATGCTGAGTGGCATGATCGCAAATATCGGCACTGGTGGCGCAGCTGTTGAGTAGGTGTTCCATGGTCTTTTCGTTTTGTTTGCATAAGTGATAGATCGAAGGGCCAATAAATCCCCTTTTCTGAAGGTTTTCCCAAGTTAGGATCTTGTTATGTAGGAGGAGCCAAAGGAACGTGGAGATTTTTGGCTAGAATTTAGATTTCCAGACTGCGGTCTAGATGGGATCCTTTGGTATAGATTGAAATCCCTCCTGCAAAGCATATCCTTCTTTGAGAGTAAAGTTTCCATTGGGTGAGTGTCCCCATCAAAGAATGTCAGGGTCATTGATTAACAAATTCTTCGAGGTGCGAGTGCTTGAATCCAGTTCTGCAAGTTTCATTTTCCTGTTGTATGCAGGTTCTAATGTGTTGATTTCTAGGTTTTCCAGGAATGATTGTTTGGATTGGCTACCCACATGTCAGATACTTTAGCTGTGGCAAGGTTATGTATGTGGTGTTCATAGTGAAGCAAAGTCTCATCTGATTGAAGGGGTGGAAGATGTTGCCAGGAGTTAGTCCAAAACCTGGCAGTTTGACCGTTGTTGATTTCCCAGAAGGCGTGCTCCTAGATAAGTGGTTTGTTCTGCCAGGCAACATTTCAGATGTTGGAGCCTTGAATTTTTTCTTGCATTTAGATCCAGTCTGAATTTTGGATATCTAGATCATATTTATGTTTCCAAAGCTAATCCCATATTTCTGTTGGATTTTTGATCCATCTCCACCAAATCTTTTCTCCCATAGTGTTGTTGAGTTTGCCTGGGTCGCGGAGGCCAAGACCCCCCAGGGATTTGGGTTTGTAGACCTTTTCCCAGCTGACTAGAGCCCATTTTTTGTCTGGGTTGTGGCCATGCCAAAGGAAGCTTCTCTGAAGATTTCGGATTTTCTTTATGACTGATTGAGGGGAAACAAGAGCAGAGAAAATATAAGCAGGTATGGCTTGGAGAACAGATTTGAGGAGGGTGATTCTGGCTGGGAGATTGAGCGAGCGAAAGGTCCAACTGTTGAGGCGGTTAGATATGGAGAGCAGGAGAGAGTTCCACGAGAGGTTGCAAGCTACCGAATATGATAATGGGAGGCCTAAGTAATGAGTTGGTAGGGAGTAGACCGGAATTGATGCTGAACCCTGACCCTCGGGCCAAGATCTGCGCAGGATCGTTCCAAATCTTCCCTTGATTCTAATTGACTCTTTGATTTCCCCTCAGGGAATACTTCACACACACAACAGTGTTTTCCACAGGTCCTTATAGGTATGCCCGCATGATCAAACACAAGGAATCAACCCAAATCTCCTGACCAACAATATGATCACGCCTTTTGCCGAATCGGGATTTTAGAATATCACGATTCCTGCTATCTTGTTTCTCGGCTTTTCAACCCGCCTAAACCTGAAATGTCGAAACACATAAAGCTTTGGCCACGTCCTCCTCCACAGTTGTATCACGTTTCACGACTTCAAGAATTCTAGAGCAAAGAATCTCGACCTCTTGTCTTCGAAATTGTCGAAATGTCGAACCCCGATGCGTTCAGCATAGGCTGGCTCCCCAATGAAACTTTTCGCTGATTCGGAGTTTCGGACTTTGTGACTTCACGAATCCGGATACAAGTCTCCTGGTTCTCCAATCTCCGATACCCGAAACAGTCAATGGAGATTGACTCCACCTGGCGATGAGTACATGCCACCTGTCTTCCCCACTGTACTTTGTTTCCCACGTGGATTCTTGCCACCTGTCCACTCAAGCTTTCTGGCTTTCGGAACTTGAACAACCCTTCGACAGTCGTTCCTCTCCCACTTCAAAACCCCGAACTCATAAATGGTGCCATCCACGGGATCAATGACTATAAGCCTTCGTTCAATCCGACGACCTACGTTATTTCGGGCTTCCGGGTACCGGGAGTTTAAAACTCTCGATCCCAAAACGCTGCCTCCTCTGCTTTCCAACACCCGAAGTGCCGAAATCCCGAAATTCCATGCTAAAATCCTGTCACGACTCGCGACTTCGGGATTTTCGCTCCACTATGCCTCGACCCCTTATTGTTAGGACCCCCGAAATTTCGAACTCCAAAATTCCAAAGTGCCAAAATTTCTACGCCTCTTCTTCACACATGATAATCCATTTCGCGATTCAGAAGTTTGAGTGACCAAGGGATTTGGCTTGCACTCCGGACTTACAAACCCCGATTTACCAAAATGATCTTGACGACTCAATGGTCACGATCAACGGTCGACGTTGAATCTTGAAACCAACATAACGGGTTCGTCCAACCCTTATCCACCCTGCAACTCCTCTGGGTCCTATGGTCCTCGCGACTTTGTGAGTTCTCCATGGATAATTTCAATCATCCCTTTCACTCCTCAATGAATCTCTGTGAAACAAGCCAATGTTCTTTCGCCGAAACTTAACCTTCTGCATGATGATTTAGCTTCCCGTCTTCCTTTGAATACTTCAAAGGCGTTGATCCTCCTGAGATTTCTATTGCAACCTCAAGTCTCGAGAGGACTCCTGCATGCACTCTTTGCGGAAATCTTTCAAATACTTCTGTGTATTTGATTCTTCAACTCTGTGCACTCTCGGCAACATCGGTCCTTCACTCTTCAACCTTAGTTGATAAATTCTAAGGCTTCAACTAGCCTACGCACACCTTTCACGGCTCCTATGCTTCACCTGCACTTCTACTGGAATAAGAACAATGGTATCCTTCCTGAGCTTTCTGAGATAAAACTCAGACCCCTTGTCAATGCACACCTTGCGGACGTTTCACTGCACTCCTTGGAGGAACTCTCTCAGGAAGAGAAACAAATTAAACTCATTCTTCTCTCTCAGACTTCATACATTCAACATGAAATCATACATTCAACACAGAATAAAAACAAAGGCATTACAAAGAGAATAAAACAATTGTAAGCATACCATTCAACATATGTAAACAACAAACATCATAACACCATGAAATCTGAGTCAAAGCTTCATATATTAACTCAAATACTCCTGTACATGGGTTCTTCTCTACATCTATCTGCTACAGCTCAATAGGTTATGAAATCTCTCTTCTTTTGTTCTAATGATACAATAATACAAGGGTGAGGGTGTCTATATCCGTTTTCCCTCCTACTCTCTAAACTGTCTAATCTATGAATCCAAATCTACATACTTTCATTAATTACGTATAAATGCTTTTACATACTACAGATGAGAGAAAGGCTCAAGATTTGCTTACAATATCTAAGATATAAATGTAAGTACGCTTTCCCCAACTATCACATTAATATCCGCTTCATTAATTTTTCAAAAAAATTTCAAAATGTGTAAAATGTGTGCTGCGCTTCTCCAGCTGTATTCCGCCTTATGCTTGCTTGGTTGGCTGCTTACGATGCTCCTTCGTCAGGAATGGAGAGTAGCTAAGAGATATGTTGTTGGATGGATTTGGGGGTATTGAAGAAGAAAAGTTGTTATTTTTCTAGGTTGAAGGAGGTGCTAGTGGCGTCATTGAAGTCAGAGAGGACGAAGTTGAGCTTGTTGGCTTCTTGCGTCGTGGGGGTATTCATGAGCATGGTGTCATCTACGAATTGACTGTGGGAGTCCGCAGGTTGAATCCCATCAAGGGGGAGGCCTTGCAAAGATCCATTTCCTATGGATTATTTTATGTAACGTCCCAGACCCTCTGCCATTATTACAAAGAGAAAGGGGAAAGAGGATCCCCTTGTCTTATTCCCCGCGAGGGGGAGAAGGTTTGGGAGGGGGTGAAATTAACAAGGATTGAGAAAAAAGTGGAGGAGATGAGGTTCAATATCCAGTCAATCCAATTGGTGCAGAAGACGAAGGCTATTAGGACCTCTTTTATGTAATGCCAGCTTAGTTTGTCAAAGGATTTTGAGAGGTCAAGCTTGAGTAGAATACCTGACATACATGTACTTTTGAGCGAGTGTATGACCTCATGGACCAGAATGATGATGTCCATTATTTGTCTTCCTTCGACATAGCCCAACTGCTCCTTTGAGATGATGAAGGGAAGGATTGGTTTCAGTCTAAGAGCTATGACTTTCGATATGATTTTGTAGATCACATTGCAGACTGCTATGGGTCTGAAATTTTTCATATTGGTGACCCTTTCTTCTTTTGATATCAGGGTGAGGAAGGTGGTGTTGAGGGCTGGGAGGACTTTTCCAAAGCTACGTGATTCCTCCACCAGTTGCCAAACTTCTTCTCTTAGCAAGGGCCAACAAGAGTGAAAGAATTTCATAGTGAAGCGGTCGGGCTCAGGAGCTTTACCCGTGGGTAATTCCTGTATGGCCTGATCCACTTCCGCTTTACTTATGGGGGTCATGAGGTCTTCATTTTGTTCCTGAGTGATGAGTGTCATAATATTGGTTGTCACTCTATCAATTTCCTCAGCTTGATTCACCGGTGCCTCTAAGAGGAGGTCTTGGTAGTAATCAGTGAGCTCCTGAGTGATGTCCTGATGGGTGAGAAGGGTGTTGCCCTGAGCATTTTCTAGCTTGGTTATGTGGTTAATGAAGCACCTGTGGATCATGGAGCGATGGAATAATTTTGTGTTTTTTTCTCCTTCTTTTAGCCATTGAATTCTGGACTTTTGTCTCCAAAGAATTTCTTCCTATTTTAGTCTTTCTTCCAATTGATGCCTTGTTTGTTGCTCCTCCTGCTGTTGATTCGAGGTGTATCCAGTTTGGATGGCCATCTCTTGAAGGGCTTCAAGTTTTTGTTCTAGGAGTTTTCTTTCCTGGAAGATGTTTCCAAAGACTTCTTTGTTCCACTTTCGCACTTGCTGCTTGAAATATTTGAGCTTTTGCTAGAAGCAGTACATTTTGGTTCCCTATTGTATCTCTATCGTGTCCCACCAATGACAAGCCAAGTTTTGGAAGTTTGGATGTGAGAGCCAAAACTTTTAAAATCTGAAGGGTTTGAGCTTGGGAGAGACCATAGTGTCAACCCATCGCTGAACAGGCCAATGATCTGAGCCTAGTTTTGGTAGGATGTTGGACTTGACTAGTGGGCCTTTCAAGAGAAGGGTCTCTGAGAGAAGAAAGTGGTCGAGCCTGCAAGCGATTTTTTGGGGTCCCATTCGCTTGTTCGTCCAGGTGAAGGTTCCATTGCCATTTTCTATGTCTACTGTTTTGTGAAGATCCAGAAATTCCTGAAATTTTGTGCTATCTTGCTCCAATATTTTCTTCCTGCCTCTTTTTTTCTCCAGAGTGAGGATCATATTGAAGTCTCTGCCCACTATCCATCTCTGGTCTTTAGCAATGGAGCTAAGGTAAGCAAGGTTATGAAGGAAAAGTTATTTTTACGGGATGATATGCGGTCCATAGGCATTGGTGATCCAACCTTCTTTATCCGAGTCAATTTCTCGATAATGAGCTATGAGAGAGTGCGATGTTGAGAGGCCTTGGTCGAGAATGACCAAGTTTGGGTTCCAGAGGATTGCTAGGACGCTCGCTGCACCTTTCGAGTCTATGTGGCATGAGTTGTAGTTGCGCCAACATCTTCTGAAGATCTCTTCTGTGGTCTGACCCACACATTTTGTTTCTTGGAGGATGAGGATATCTAGGTCTTCTGTTTTGATGTAGTTGCGGAGGATCCTTTGCTTGGATCGTCCATTGAGGCCCCTGATGTTCCAAGTCATGACTTTCATGATTTAACAATTTGGTGGGTGGGAGAAGGAGCTCTCTGAGAGCTTCTGTATCTGTCTTAAGTTGATCATATAGTTGTCATCCTCCTTGATGAGCTGTTGCGCCATTTTTCTGCCCCTCCTTTTATTATCCTTTGTGTTTCTTCTTTGATCTGGGTTAGGGTATCCTCTTATGCCCAGTCGTAAGGTTTCCCCCGCTGACGAGTCCAGAAATACTTTGTGAACTTTCCTTAGCTGATCTTCAGGGAGGGTTTGTAGGTCTTTCTTGTTGAGAGATTCTTCAAGTCTGTCCAGGTCTATTTCTACTAGGTCCTGTTCATTCATTGCCATGACTGTGTCTTCCTCCTTATCAGGTGTTTTTCCTAAGTCTGGGTGGGATGGGGGATAGCTTGAGGTTTCCTGGTTTGGGGCCTCCCTTGGTTGTCGATTTTCTTTATAACTGGTATCATCTGCTCCCATTGCTTTGTGGGGATTTTCCACCTCATTTTCCATTGAGCAGAGTGGGTGTACCAGGTCGAACCCCGAAGAGGTTTGCCTTGCTCTCTAGGGATCGTGGAGAAGGAGTGGGTATCAAATGCACCAGGGCTCAGAAAAGTCGGAAGGATGTAGAGAAAAATGCACCAGAGCTCACAAACGGTAGAAAATTGCAGAGCAAGAATGAGCTGAATGTGACCATGCCTCTTTGCTTTCACAATCTTGTGGGACGACTGCACATGGCTTCGTAATAAATATGCCATACTAAATGCTTGCAGGGTCATCCCTTTCCCGCGAGGGAGAAGTTTCTCACCCAGAGGTCGACTATAATGGCTTGCTCCCATCGTTAATGCTGAATAGATGGGGAGTGGCCTGCCACATTTAAAACGAGGTTGGGCACTATACGAGGTGGTGGCGTTGTGCAATGTGTCACCCCATCCAGGGCTGAGGCATCCCTGCTAGCAAGGTCTTTGCATCGCCTCGAGAGTTCAGTACATTCAGAGAAATTGTCTTGCCAGTGTATGAGTTTTGACTTGGTCTCGACTCTCGCATTAGCCAGGCAGTCTGCTACTTTGTTTGCTTCTCTTTTCACATGAGAAGGGATTATGGTGAGGTTGGGGTGGATGAGAGCTCCAAAGTCTTCCAGAAGTCCCAAAAGCCTCCAACTGGGAGAGATTCCCAGTGGATGTTCTCTGTGAAGAATTTTGGTGATGTGTTGAATGATGATCTGAGAGTCTCCCTCTACAATGACCTTTTGGTGTTGATTGTGAGTTGCAACCTTGAGGCCTCGAATAAGGCTTAGAAGCTCAACAACATTGTTTGTGTTCTCACCCAGGAATCCTGCCACCAAATGTATGATCTCGCCAGCATGGTTCTGAAGGATTGAGACAAATCCTGTCGGTCCTAGGTTTCCCCTTGAGGCACCATCAAAGTTTATCTTGATGAAACCTAGTGGAGGGGGGGTCCATCTTGTCGGGCTGTTGGAATGGCTGCCTTTTACCTTCACATGAGTGTGAGCATGAATGTGCATATTCCATCCTTTGAGAATATTGTTCTCCTCAGGAGTGCATTGTAGATCTTCAGGGTTCCAAGGTTTTTTGTTGACTATTTCTCGAATTAACTTCTCAACCCGTTCCCACGTGGTAGCAGGAGGGGAAGTTTTCGAATGAAAGATTCCTTTGTTCCTTTCTTTCCAAATTGCCCATAAAGTGAACCCAGGGAGCAGTTGCCAAATGCGTTCGAGAATTGGGTTGTAGAAGGAGATCGTATCCCAGTTCACAATTGTGTCCCTGATACTGCTCCTATTTCTGTTAGTGCATTTCATTGCTTGGTCTCCCCAATCCCAAATCTGCTAACTATAGTGTCAATTGTTGAAAAGATGTTCCAGGGTTTCCTCTCTCTAGTGACATAGGGTACACCTAGAGGGGCCTATAAAACCTCTTCTTAAGAGATTATCCCACGTGAAGATACGATTTTGAGCTATGAGCCATAAGAAAATTGAAACTTTGGGCCAAAGGATACCTTTCCAAATTTTTCTCCAGATGATTTCTGGGGCCTGATTTTGGTAGTTTCCCTATAGGTAATAGGCTTCATTAACCGAAAAAATACATGTGGTAGAGTGTCCCCATCGTAGGATGTCTGGTCCATCTTTGATTAGTATTTTCCCGTGGGCAACGCATTCTTGCCAGGCTTGGAGATCTGTTTCTTCTGTGAGCTGTAATTCCGTTCTCTTTGTTTTCCATTGTCGCCAGGGCTGGTTCCTGTGAATCGAATTCCAAAGATCTCTGACTCTCCAAAAAATATTCGGATGGAGCTTTTGTTTGAGAGGATTGAGATCTTCCAAGTCACAGAGGGGGGGTAGTTGTTGCCACGAGTCCTGCCAAAATAGTGTGCTTTCTCCATTCCTTACTTCCCAGAAGGAGTGCCTTTGAATGAGAGGGTGATTTTGCCAGGCCGTGTTCCTGATGTTGGATCTTTGGATATGGTCATTGAACCTGATTAACTGGTCGACATGTGTGTTTGGGGCATAATTTTGTTTCCATATTTGCGCCCAGAGTTCCGTCGGATGTTGTAACCATCTCCACCACATTTTGGCACCCATGACTTGGTTGAGCTTTCCTAGCTCATGTAGTCCTAGCCCTTCGAACTTTTTGGGCTTGCATAGTTTATCCCAGCTAACTAGTGCCCATTTTTTATTGGCTTGGTGGCTGTGCCACAAGAAAATTTTTTGAAGGCCCCTGATTACTCGAATTACCAAGATAGGCGCTGCCAGAGCAGTGAGGAGGTAGGTGGGCAGTGCCTACAAGACTGACTTGAGGAGAACCAGTCTGGCAGCAATATTAAGAGGTCTGAAGGTCCAGTTTCTTAACCTGTGGGAGATGGAAAGGAGTAAGTTGTCCCAAGAAATGGAGCGCGTCGGCTCCCCTATGAGGGGTATGCCAAGGTAAATGGAAGGAAGGGAGCTTTTAGATATTCCTAAAAGTCTGGAAATTTGGTTTTGTACTGCAACTGGCTTATTGAAAAAGTAGAGCTTAGATTGGTCCAGATTTAAAAGCATGCCTGAGGCTTCCATGAAGTCAGAGAGAATGGAGTTTATCTTGGTGGCTTCACGGGCTTTGGGGGTGTTCATTAGTAATATTTCGTCGATAAACTAACTGTGCGAAGGTGCTGGATGGATATTATGAAGTGGTAGTCCTTTGAGGGAGCCTTCCAGAATCGTCGCCTTGATGTAGCGCCCTAGACCTTCGGCCATGAGCACGAAGAGGAAGGGAGAAAGAGGGTCACCTTGTCTAATTCCTCTGGTAGACGAGAAGGGTTGGGAGGGTATCCCATTGACCAAGATGGAGAAAAATTCTGAGGAGGTAAGCTTAAGAACCCAATTGACCCAGAGTTTATCAAAACCAAAGGACTCCAGCTTGGAGCATAAGTATTGCCAGCTTACTCTATCAAAAGGTTTTGAGAGATCGAGTTTAATAAGCATACCTGTTATCTTGGTCATTTTCAAAGAGTGGATCACCTCATTAGCCAGAATAACGTTGTCCATGATTTGCCTCCCTTCCACATAGTCATATTGCTCTTTGGAGATGATAAAAGGTACGATTGGCTTGAGGCGAGTGGCAATGACTTTTGTGATGATTTTGTAAATGACATTGCAAAGAGATATTGGTCTGAACTGCCTGGGATGAGTGACACACTCCTCCTTGGGGATGAGATTGAGAAAAGTTGTGTTGAGTGCAGAGAGTACCTGGCTGGACGTTCTAGATTCTTCAACAGCCAGCCAGACCTCTTCCTTAATTAGATCCCAGCAGTGATGGAAGAAGCCTATGGTAAATCCATCCAGGCCAGGTGTTTTTCCTGGGGGCATTTCCTTGACAGCTAGGTCCACTTCATCTTGAGTGATGGGGCGTAGGAGCACTTCATTCTTCTCAGGGGTGACCAGCGAGGGTATGTGATTCGTTATTTTCTGGATTGCTTCCTCCCTGTTCTCGATGGTTTCCGTGAGAAAGTGTTTGTAGTATGTGTTGAGTTCCTCGGCAATTTGGTCATGTTCCCTTATAGGGATGCCTTGAGCATCCTCCAGTTGAGTAATGTGGTTGATGTATCTATGGTGCACCATTGCTCTGTGGAAGAATTTTGTGTTTCGCTCACCCTCTCTGAGCCATTGAACTCTGGACTTCTGACGCCATAGAATTTCTTCTTGCTTTCTCCGTTCCTCCATTTCTGCTTGGAGTTTCTCTTCTTCTTTCATTAGATCTGGGGTTCTTCTTCCTGAGATGAAGAATCTTTGCAGGTCTTCGAGCCTGTGTTCAATTTCTTGTTGTCGTTGGAAAATATTTCCAAAGGTGGATTTATTCCAGATCTTCAGTTGTTGCTTGAAGTTTTTGAGGCACTGCTGGAATTTGTACATGTGAGTTCCATGTTCCACTTCAGCCTAGATCCACCAGGTATGTGCCAGCTGATAGAAGTCTAGGTGAGAAAGCTAGAACTTTTCAAAGAAGAAGGGTTTAGGTCTGGGAATGTTGCCAGGATCCAGACAAAAGACGATAGGCCAATGATCTGATCCTGATTTTGGCATTATGTTGGGTTCCATTGCCGAATCTCCCTCAAGAAGGGTTTCTGCTACTAGGAAGCGGTCTAATCTGCAAGTTATGTGTTGGTGGCCAGAGCGCCAATTAGACCAAGTGAAAATTCCATTTCGGGTTTCAATATCCACCATGTTTAACTGATCTATGAGGGTTTTGAACTTACCACTGTCTTTCTCCAGCCTTTTGGTTTCTCCAGTTTTCTCCTCTAGCGTCAGGATCATGTTTAAGTCACCGCCCATGACCTAGTTGGGCGTATTTAGCAGAGTTTTGACATGATGTAGTTTTTGTATGAAGCTTTCCTTGTCTTGTGCGCTCTGTGGTCCATAGACGTTTGTGATGGCTCCTTCCTTGACAGATCCTGTTACTGTGAAATAATCTGTGAGAGTGCCTATCGTGGAGAAGGGTTGTTGNTTGCATCCCCTCCTTTTGTTTTCCTTAGTTGCCCACTTAGGTTTTGTGCCTGGGTCTACGGTTATGCCCATTCTTGTCGTAGATCCTGCTGTGGAGTTTGTGAAAACTTTATGGACTTTACGGAGTTGGTCTAGAGAAATGTGTTGCTGGTCTTTTTGGTTAAGAGCTTCCTCCAGCTTTTATAGGTCTATATCCTCTAGATCTGTTTCATCCAACTGCATCGTGGTGTCTCCATCTATTCCTGTTTGAGAAGCTTGGGTTGTTCCTTTGGTTTGAGTTGGGTTGGGTTCCTCTAGAATTTTCCCCTTCGTCCGGGTTTTTGCTTGATGAGGGTTTTGTATTTCCTCCTCTTCTGGCAGCTGATTCAGAACGTCATAAGAATTTTTGGTTGGGACTTTTGGGGTCGTGCTCTGGTTCTGTTTTCTTGGTGGATTTTTTTTCCGACCTGTGACATTGGTGAAGCCATCTTTTTGCTTACTATCACCAGCCTTGGTGCTTGGAGTGTTCAGAGGGCAATCTCTGAAGAGGTGGTCGTGCTCGTGGCACTTCCTGCAGTGAAAGGGATGTGTTCAAAATTGATTGTTTGATTCCAGTCTTTGTCCTGATACTCTAGAGTGATTGATCCTGGCAGGGCCTTTGAGATGTCCATGTAAACACAGATGCAGGCATATGAGGTGTACTTTCTCATCTTTGTAGCCTTCGATGACTTTACATATCACCCCACTGTGTTCCCGATACCCATGAGTATTTCTTCCAACTAGAACTCCTGGGGCAGAGAGTACAGACGTATCTATACTGGTGCCATTGTAAAGTCCTTCTCTGGGTTGAATCTATCTATCCAAAAGCGCAGAAACAATTGTGCTGAGTTGTAGAAGTACGGTCCATTATCGAAGATTCTATCCTTGTCTTCAAGGTTGTACAGAATAATTGTGAATAAGCCCTTGGAGTTGAGATGAACTTCGTAGTCTCCTCTGGGGTTCCACCAGTCCTTGATCCAGCATGTGAGGTCGCGTTCAGCTGGCCATAGGCCTAAAAATTTGTTGATTAGGGCATGCTCCATCATAAATTGAGTATGCTCACCTACTTGTGTTGATCTGATATGATAATGAGGGGGTTTGTCCATTTGCGGAATACACTTGCCTAGCTCCCATCCTCGAGAAGCTTTTGGATGAGACATACTGGGTTCTACATCTATTTCTTTCCTAAGCTCCTATTCCTGGGTGAAAAGATGATCTCAGAGATGCGGCGGCGGCTCGAAAGTGGGTCTTTTGGCACGGGTTCCATTCCTTTCATTGGTCGTAACATCACTGTACGAGGGGGGTTTCCCCCCCTCTTCCGGACTCATCCTGGCTGCTCAGTCACCTCGTGATGCCTTCACCCAAGCAGCTTAGTCTGTTGCCTTGGAGTGGTAGTGTCAGTGCATGCAGAAAGCATGTTTGAGGCGTTACAAAGCCCTAGGGTTTCCTGGCACAGTCGTCCCCTAATAAATACATTATTAATAATGTATTTAATGTATGAATTAATTAATGTATTAATGTATAAATTGAATAATATACCTTACTTTATACATTAATGTATAAATTAATTAATACATTGCATTAGTAATGTATCATTCAATTAATAGGTTACTTTATATATTAATGTAAATTAATATTTTAATTTATACATTAAATTAATACAATACATCAATGTATCATTACATTATTAATGTATTAATATTTTAGCAATGTATTAATTAATAATGTATAAATTAATTAATTAATTAATACATTACATTATTAATGTATCAATCAACTACATTACACTTTAAATATAACTTAATACTTTAATTTATAGATTACATTTATACATTATTATTATCTATTACATTAATGTGATACATTACATTAATAGATCTTATTATTTTGTATACATTAATATAATATTAATGTAATAATTAATTAATACATTAATTATGTATTAATATATTAATGGTGGTCTCATGTCTCAGCAACAACCACTTTATAAAAGGCATCATTTTTCACCTTTCCAAACTAATAACGCCAAATCAAAGTATATCAACCACTTTTATAAAGTAGTTGTGGCTAGTATTATATATTTTTGCATTTTTGAAGATAGAGAAAGATTTGGTTTGAGCAGGAATCTAAATTTAAACAAGTAAAATTAATAGTAAAGTTGTTTATACTGTCTTTTAAATATAACCTTAAATATAATAGTTGTTGTTCACAGTTTAAAGTTTAAATAATTATAAAATATTTAAAATTTGTGATAAGGTATTACATATAAGTTGGGAGCTAGAGCAACTACAATATCAAAATTACTAATCTAATTTGTGCTAATAATTATATGAATATATTTAACACAATACTAAATTTTAATATCCATAAAGATTAAATTAGAAAATGAGAACCAAAATACATATATAAAATTTTAACATATATATGAGAAACTAAATAATATTGCTCTTGTAATATGAAAATAAAATAAAAATCAATGATATGGTTGATTTATAGCAACAACAATTGGAGCAACTATGATAAAAACAAAATAGAGTTACTACATACTTATAAAAGTTGAAGAAAAATTAAACAAATTAATAAAAAAATATTTTAGATTTTAAAAATTAAAAAAATAAAAATAAAACATGTTTACAATTAAGTAAAATTAATGTGATCTACCTCCTATGAAGTGAACCTTTGGTCTCTTAAAAATGAAGACAAATTCTTAATCATTAGATCCAATCATGTATTTTTATAAAAGAAAAAAGAAAAAAAAAGTACTTGTCTATATTTTCTTATAAATTTTATTTATTTATTTTAATATGAGTCATTAAAACATATGATCAATTATGATAGATTAATTTGTTTTATAATATTAAATAATTTCTTAACATAAGTTAATACATCTTTTAAAATTGATAATAAATTATAAAACTAATGATAAATTATAATAGGAAATGGTTTAACCTAAGTTAATACATCTTTTAAGGCAAGTATGTTTAACCAAAAATTTCATATATCTTTAAAGCATAAATAATTATAAAGTATATTTATTTCTTTATCTAACTCATTCTTTCTTTGTATTTTTTTGGTATAATTTATTGAAAAGTAGTATAAAATTTTTAATATATTTATTTTACAATTTAATAGCAAAAATATTATATATATTTGATGGTTAAATAGCAACTTTTGACCTTTTAAATGACCATGAGCATTTGACATAAACCTTTAACCCTAACTCTAAAAGTTTCCCTGTATAGGAGCACCATTGAAGAGAATTTTGATAATCAAAGGAATTTGTTCTTTTACAAAAGTAAAGTTGACATTTTCTTAAAGGATTTAAATAGTAAATTAAACCTCCTAACTTATAAGGACAACATTCAAGAACTCTATCATAATTTTACAACTACCCTTTCCACTTCTATTAACAAGTTCTCTTTAGAGGTGTCCTATAAAAAGAATAATAGAATGACCAACCCTTGGTATGATAAATAATGTAAAATTGCTACGAAAACCATTAGGTATGTTTCTAATGAGCCCTTAAAACTCAATAAGATCAATATGTACACAGCCCTAATTAAAAGGGAAAAAATATACTATATCAATAAAAGGCAAGAACAACTTTCACAACTATACAAGTTGGATCCTAACAAGTTCTGGAGCCAAATTCTAAGACACAATAATAAAGAAAATAATAGGATTCCCTTAAGGGACTGGAATTCCTACCTTAAAATTCTTTACGAGTTCCCTAATGCCATGCACACCATTCCTATTGTCCCTACAAAGGAATAAGTTTTTTCTTTAGATGACATAGAATTCAGGGTTAAGCGGCTCCCAAATGGGAAAGATATGGACATTGAAGGCTACTAAGATGAAATTTTTAAAATTGGAAGGTCAATCCTTATCCCTCACATACACAAGCTCTTCAATTTAGCAGTCAAGCAGGGCTTCCCTAAACCTTGGATGCAAAACCTCATTAAGCCTATTTTTAAAAATGGGGATAGAAACATTCCCTCTAATTATAGGACCATTATGATTAGCCCGATTTTGACCAATCTTTATGGAATTATTTTGGAAAAGAAGATTAGCCTTTGGCTAGAAAGTCACGGTAAAAGAGCTAAAGGCTAGGCCAGGTTTAGGAGATATCATTCAACTGTGGACCATCTTGTTACCTTTAGGATCATTGCAGAGGAGTTTTGCAATACTAAAACCAATTTTTTTGTTGTTTTGTTGACTTTAGAAAAGATTTTGAATTGGTTCCTAGAAAAAACCTTTGGAATAGGTTGGAAGAGATAAAAGTGCCTCTCGAGTTGAAGGTTGCTGCAATAAGGATGTATGGGAACATTATTGTTAAGTTTAAAACATTGAGGGCTAGTCAAAAGAGATTAGCTGCAATATCAGAGTCAAACAAGGTTGTCCCTTGTCCCCTACCCCTTTTTGGCATATACATTGACAAGTTAGAAGAATGCTTGGAAAAAGAAGGTTGTTTCATCCCTACTCTCATTGGTATAGTCATCAATCTTCTTCTTTATGTCGATGATATCGTTCTTATGGAAAGGAGTCCCCATGATCTTGAAAACCAACTAAGAATCCTCAAGGATTTTTGCTCCAATATGGGTATGATTGTTAATATTGATAAGACTAAGGTCATGATTATTAAATACAATAAGATCCCTTATGATACCTTTATATATGACAAAAACAACTTGGAGGAAGTGACTTCATACAAATATCTTGGAATTGACATTCACCACAAGCTCAATTGGAATTATAGCATTGAGAAAAGGATTATTGGGGGATGTAAAGCTTATTATGGGCTTGAAAACAATTGTAAATCAGTTGATCTTTGGAATTGGGATAAGAAGAAACTACTCTTTGAGAATCTTGTTACACCTGTTATTCTTTATGAATGTGAAGTCTGGGATTGTAGTATCTCTCGTGAATCCTGGAGAAAGATAGAGCAAATACAAAAGAATTTTATAACCTATAATCTCAAAATTAAAGGAAATACACCATATCCCATCCTCCTCTTAGAAACAAGGCTCTCCCCCATTGAGAGCATGGCTATGACTAGATACCTAATGTATAAGAACAAGTTAAAAAACATGGAAGACAAGAGGCTACCGAAAATTGCTTCAAAATCAAGTCATAACCACCATCGACTCAAGTGAGGATAGCATAAAGGCGCTCGGTCTTGGCTAAACTATTGGGGAATCATGGAAGAAACCATTTTGCAGAATAAAGATACTATTAAAAAAAACATCAAATCAAAATTTAAGGAGAAAATGTGGTGTGAAAAAGAGTTAGAGAAAAAAATAAAATTAAGGTATTATAAATATGTAATCAACCCTAATCTAGAAGATCAAAATTATCTATCTGTTTTGCCAAGTGTAAAGAAAAAAATAAGCATTGCTAAGATAAGAACAAATTCTCACTAGCTCCATAGTGAAATTAGGCATTGGTCAATTCCTAAAACGCCATGGGATGAAAGAGTCTGTCACTTTTGTGACACTAAGAAGGTTGAAGATGAAAAGCACTTTCTCTTAGATTGTCCAGCCTATACCCATATTAGATCTCATTTTCAAAATATTTATCACACTCCCAACCTTCCTAACCTCTTAACTCAACAAAAGTATGGTGGTCTTGGAAAGCTTCTCTTAATGATTTTCAAGCACAGAAACAAAATTCTAAAGAACCACAAGTAATCACTTACCCTCTTAAGGTTCGATAGACCAATTCCATCTTAGTGGACGTTAATCATCATCATCATATTGAAAATTTTAATGGTGTTTGATGATTTCCATTTACTCATTTTTAAATTGATATTTTGACATATCTCATTGAAATCTCATATTTTTTTTTAAATAGTAATTTTAAATTGATATTTTGACCTATCTCATTGGAATTTCATTATTTTTTTAAATTGTAATAATTTGGTTTTAACACTACTATTTACTTATCTTTAAAAATAAAAATTTATTTTAATTTTCATATTTAATTTTAATTTTTATATTAAGATATTTCTATTTATTTGATTTTTAAATATTAATAAATAAATTTAAAATAAATATATATAAAATAATAAAATTAAAATTAATTGATATAAATTTATTTTAATTATAAAAAATTATATATAATTTTTTATAAAGTGATAATTTTAATTTGATTTTTATTTATTAAAAAATATTATATAAATTATTTTGATGTTTTCTTTATTAAATAAATATATTTGTATTAAATAAAAAAGTCATTAATAAGGAGGCACGTGTGGGAGGGGTTCTATATGACCCTTGAGGAAATTCTGAACTGGATTATTGCTGGAATATTGTTTTCACCTCTAATAACAAAGTTAAAGCATATGAGGTTTATAAAGGATTTCAATTGACCAAACAAAGGCAAATCACTGACTTATTATCTGAGGTTTATAAAGGATTTCAATTGACCAAACAAAGGCACATCACTGACTTGAACATTATTGAGGTTTATAAAGGATTTCAATTGACCAAACAAAGGCAAATCACTGACTTGAACATTGTTTGTGACTCTAAAAACACAATTGGATACTTGGTGTCAGGTTCCTCCCCTAAAGACATAGGATTGAGATCTCTCATTGATTGTATTTGACAATCTTTGCTTGGTCTAAAGGCTCAATTCTATCATATCTATTGTCACCATAATTCAAAAGTCGATGCAATAACGAACAAAGCCATAGGAAAGGCTCCTGGTCATATGGGGGTTGAAGGAGTAGAGAGCATAATTAACCCTTTGTAGCCATGGAGTGGAATGGGAAATCAATGTTGGCTTGTGGGTGGTATCACAACAATCTAAACATGGTACATCCCTAGCCTAGTTATGTTCCTAATTCGTTGGATCCATCGCAATCATGAGTTTGTGGATTAGAAGGGGGCGTATAGTTCCGTTGGACAAATTGGGAAGCAACGTCATTGATATCCTGAGTTCACATGACCACCTTAAAAAATCATTAAAAATAAAAATTGAGAATTGTAAAATTGACATTACAACAGCATGATAATGATAATTTACTAATAAATAGAATAAATAATAAATAGAAAAGTAAATGAATGAAGGGAAATTGTATAGAAAGAGAGCAAAATATAACACTACCTTCTTATAGTCCAAGAAGAAACCAACAATATGAATCGCAATGCTTGAACATCGCAGGACCAACAATATGACATGGTGCTCAATATTAGAGGTTGATTCACATACGTTCAAGTTATTACGCTAAACATTAGATTTATGTAGTCTTATTTCCACAATATCTACCAATCAAAACAATATCTCAATTGATTTGTTTTTCATTTTTAGATGACCTAGGACCTATGGCTAGAAGCACTTTAACCGGTAAGTTTTCTTACTTTTAATTTTATAATTTTTGTAATTATATTCAAGCGTCGATTTAGAATGAGGTAATTATATTCAAGCGTCTATTTAGAATGAGGTAATTATATCTATCTATTTTAGGATGATTTTTATTTTTTAATTAAATATATTTTGATTTTTATTTTTTAATTAAATATATTTGCATTGTAACTTATATTTACTAATGAAATATTTTACATGATTAATCAAAGAAATATATCTATCAATATATTTGCATTGTAATTTATGTTTATCAATAAAATATTTCACATGATTAATTAATGGAATATATCTATCTAATAAAATATTTGACATGATTAATCAATGGAATATATCTATCTATTTTATGATGATGATGATCATGATGATTAACGTCCACTAAGATCTAATTGGTCTATCGGACCTTAAGAGGGTAAGTGATTACTTGTGATTCTTTAGAATTTTGTTTATGTGCCCTAAAAGCATTAAGATAAGTTTTCCAAGATCACCATACTTTTGTTGAGTTAAGAGGTTACGAAGGTTGGTAGTGTGATCAATATTTTGAAAATGAGATCTAATATGGGTATAGGCTGGACAATCTAAGAGAAAGTGTTTTTCATCTTCAACCTTCTTAGTGTCACAAAGGTGACACACTCTTTCATCCCATGGCGTTTTAGGAATTGACCAACG
>JASDQU010881486.1:34318-50037 GCA_032191745.1 Picea mariana | reverse complement strand
TTATGTCTGTTAGATGCATCTGATATAGTAGCTTAGTGCTTAATAATGTAAATGAATGTTAGATCTGATCTCTTTCTAGATGCTAAGTGCTTGGATGTGTTAGATCTTGTTGAATACTACGTTGTTCTGTAATTAGGGTTTTGTCCTGCAATGTGAATAAGGGTTAAATACTAATTAATGCTAATTGCTAAGTGCTCTGTTAAGGTATTGTAATCACGGGTCTGTGTCCCAGCTAGGTTGCAGACACTTGAGTCCTGCAACCCCCCCTGCCTCTACCTCAGGTGAGACTTCATCTGCTTCGCAGGTGTTGCCTAAAGGGCCGATAGTTAGAGTTTTGTTGGTGCATTGTTGTAGTGTTGAACCGTAGGTCTGCCCTTGTGCCAACAAATGGTTCCGTTGCTAGGGATGAAACTGTGATTGCTGGGAGCTGAAGAAAAGAGAAAGCTCGGTGCGTAGATCTATTGCTGTAGTGCGCAATATTCTACTTGACTTGTTAAGCTCTATGCTAAGAAGAGAAGTCCAATCTGAAGAAAAGAGGTAAGATCTTAGAGCTTTGTGCTCTGATAAAGGTAAGATAAGTGGAAATTTTTATTTTGAAAGAATGGATCTAGGTATGTTTGATAGATTTTGTCCTAATCTAAAAACTAGGGCACAACTAGAAGAAAGAATATGTGATATGAATAGATCTGATAGAAATAGTGAAATATATGTTATTCCTACGCATATAAAGAATTTTTGGACTAACAAGTGGATGCAAGATCCTAGAAATAATTTTTTGCAGGCCCATCACTGTGATTCCAGTGCACAGTACAGGAAAGGTTGGGGATTGTTTAAGTGAAAAAGAGGATTGACTCTTTGTTATAGTTGCAGAAGACTGAGACATATTGCTAAGGAATGCCTTGGTCGAAGTCCTGTTTGCCTTTGTTGTAAATATATTGGTAATGAAGTTTTGGATTTCCCTAGAATGATTGCTAAAGTTGAGAAGATGAACATGAGACAAGAAAACCAYGAGGAAGGTCAAGAGCCTAAGAATATGATAAAAAACCAAAAAGAATCAGAGGCTATACTATTGCAGATGAAATAAACACTGAATGATCATARAKGCATCAGTTTATCAGAGATATTAAAAGAAAAAGAGTGCATAGAAACAAGAATAGGAGACTTCGACATAGAMTGTGTATTGGATGAGGAAACACAGGTGAACATTATGCCAGAAAGTACTTGGGAGATTTTGGGAAACCCTGTTATGATTCCTTCATTGGGAGGGATATGCTTGTTTAAAGGAAAGATGATCACCCTATGTGGAAGATTTACTCATGTACCTATGAGTGCTCATGGAACATCGACAGAAGAATAATTTGAGGTCATTAAGTTTGTTGACAACACTACGCCTTTTGCACTTATGTTAGAAAAACCATGGATTGAGAAAGATCAGATCTGAAGGAAAGAAGAAGAGGAAGCTATAGAACAAAAAAAGCAAGAATTAAAGGATTTTATGGCTAGGAGAATAGCGCGCTTAATATAAGAACAAGAGGACAGGTAGAAGTAACTGAGGGCCAAAGAACTAGATGTTGAAGTTGAAAGAACGCAAGAAGGCTTAAAGAACCTATCCGTGCAGGAGAGTAGAGCACCTATGCCAGAAATAGTAAGAGAGGAAGTATTACCCTCAAACCCTGTGAGAGACCCTCAACAGTGCGAAGTTCCTATGCTAAGAGGAGATAAGAACAAGACTGGAAAGAGGAATCCAGAGACGCGGATCATAGGGAAGAAGGCTAGAAAGCTCAGTAAGAAGAAAGAAAAGCTAGAAAAATTGCAGGAGGTTCCAGAGAAGACTTTGTAGAAGCAAGGCTTGCAGAACTTGAACCTCGCTGGAAAAATAGAACAACACAGACTGGCACTTCACCACGACGAAGAAATATGACCGTTGGAGGCATCTCGACCATTAGAACGATGCTCCAGAATGGCTAGAAACACAGTTATTGTCGAAAATATCGCCATTGGACCGTTGGCGCCGTGACACAATAGATGGAATTGTATTGATTGAGGCATTCTTATCCATTGGAAGAGTCCATTATGATGTTATCTATTTAACCCGTCGCATGTATCACCGAGAACATTTTTTCAAACTGAGATATTTGAGCCCACAGAGAAACTAATTGATTTCGCGCAGTGCTTATTGAGACCTCGCTACCCGTTCTGCTACCTTGAGTATTTGTTCACCTACCTGAGATATCTGATCTCGAGCRTGCATGTCGGATGACATTAGCGCAGTAGAAAAGTCTGTCGAGGAGATCCTAATAGGCCTCATGGTTGAGAAGGTAATGTCTGTAGGAGTACAGGCCTCATCGACACGAAGATTGGAAGCATCCCCTTCGACTGCACAGCTTCGATCTAGTTGATCCGTTGCTGAGAAACGAAGAAAACACCGTGATGACTTGGAGAATGCGAAACTCATCCCATTGGTCCTGCATGACTATATCATGCCTCTGACTAGCGTGGTTAGTCATGACAACGTCCCAAGGGACTTTGACTATACACTGATCACTGCGTACCTTCCGAAGGGGATACATGCAGTTAAACCATAGTTAGAATAGATTCTGACACTAAATATCAGTGATTTTAGCTTAGGAGATTGCAAGAATTATGGCATGCTTGCACCACATAAGTATTTGAAAAAGACAACGGGGAAGAAGTCCAAGATAATCCCCCATTCGTGGACAATGGACATCGTGAGGTCCACGATCCTTAATGTGATGAAGATACCACACTTCAGTAGAAATCAGGAGCTTAATGCACGCATTAAAATCCTCCTATCATGCTTCCATGGAGGTTACTTATGGTTGGATAGGCACATCACTGTAGATTTGGCACTAAACCACCGGATCACTAGATTGAGCATGCAAGGACTGGATCCTAAAGAATTTTACCCAGGGAAGGCTGCAGACCGTGCCCTGTCACAGTGAATAAAAGACACATATGGCAATGTGGAGAAAGGGAAGCGGGGCTACAACGTAGCTTCCATCCAAAATGGCACAATGCGGCTAGCTTTCCAGTTGATCGCTGGTAAGCTCATCAGGAAGAACAGACCAACATAGATCACGGGGTTTGTCGTCGACCTCGTAGGAAAATGCATTGAAAGCATGCAAATGAACTAGGCGAGCTTCCTCGTCAACCAGTTGGAGCAGGATTGCCGAGAAGCACAAGACTAGGGTTACGAGTTTCGCTTTAGCTGGTTTCTGATTCTCGCCGCCTTCATTTCTTGAGAGATGCCAGAGGTAACAGACTTCCCAGAAGTCAAGCCATTCGAACCACTGGCCCAAAGGCTCACTACCCTTTGGTATTCGAGTGACATGGAGAAACAATGGTAGTCAAATGCGGTGTTCCACACCTATTACTTGCAGCTGAAGAAGGCCATTGAATCTTTCCCTCACATGACACCGAATACATTGCATAGGTTCAGATCATTCACAAAGTTCCACACAAACATGCATTTTATATATATCACTGCACGTAGGGATGAACACAAGGAAGAGCTCCAGTCCTATTATAAACTCACCAAGGAAGACATGGAGGAAATAACCAAGGAATGACCTACATAATTCCTTGTACTAGTCAAACAAACATAACTATTTAACCTCGACCTGATCGGAAGTCCTGTAGTCACTCAGGAAGAGTATGAAGGACCAGGCAGTAGAAAGAAGAAGAAGAAGGAATAAGTACAGGAAATGAACAACGCATTAGAGGAGACTGCATCTGATTCACCCGACGGAGGACAAAATGACGAAGTAGACAAAGAAGAGGAGGAAGGGGAAGCAGAAAAACAGGAACATGGCGAAGTGACTCTACCTAAAGATCCCCTTACAGAGGTCGAGACGTCCAAGAAAATAAAGGTTTCTCTAAAGAAACCTTCAACGCGGAAGAACTCAAGAGCCAATAAACCCCAATTACAGACTGTACTTATGGTGGATGATATTGACCTCATCATCGTCGTGGTATCAGATAACTCCGAGGACATTTTGTAGCAAAGCAAAGCCAAACAAGAGTCAATGTATGACAGGATAGAAGCAGAGCTCAAAGGGGTATAACATGCTCTCTATTCGAGCCGCGCAGTGTCTGTTGCATCATCATCATCAAGGGGTATAGAAGTAGTAGATGAGCATGCCCAATTACACAGACTAGCAGATGTGACAGAGGCTTGCCTTCATTGTACACAGGAAGAAAAAGAGCAGGCCATAAAGGCATTAAATCAAGAAAAGGAGGAAGTCCTAGAGAAACGTCGAGTTGTGCAGTAAGAGAAAGAGGACCTCCACGTGAAGTTTGCAGAGGATAGAGTGCAGATCCAAAGGGAAAAAGAACATATTCTCGCAGAGCAGAAGGGAGTTACAGAAGCAGTCACTAGATCACTTCGCTCTGTGTTGGGCCTATTATAGATGGAAGAAGAAACAACTGAGAGTCAGGTGGGGAATCTCGCTGAAGCCATTCAATATCTCCAAGCAAGAGTCACATAACTGGAATTGCAAGCAGTACCAAGCACTCCGCAGGAAGTGCAAGATCAAAGGGAAGAAACTGCCCAGAGTGCAGTCAAAAGAGTCAAGGAATTAGCCTTAGAATGAAAGAAACTCAACAATCTAAGTGAACAGACCTATGAGCGCCTTGCAGAGGACCCAGAACTAAGGACATTGGACTCACAACTCCAGGAATAAAAGAAACAAGAAATGACCGTGCAAGCACAGTTGAAGCTACCGTCAACAGTCAAGAAGATAAAAAGGTCACAAGAACAGTGCGCAGTTCAACAGTAGGTCCATGCCATCCAAAGTAGAGTCATGGAAGTGACCCAGAGACTCTAGATGGTGTAGGATGAAGCTTGCACCCTTTTCAAAGAAATTGAAGGACAAGGTGCACAACTGGAACAAGTGGTCACCTTAGTGGAACAACGCTTGGAAGGGCCTGTCACCGAGACAGTCATCTAGGAGTTCATCGATCAGGAGGCTCTGGTGAAGCAACAAGTCGAGGTAGCCCAAGCCAAGCTCGAGGCCTTCGAAGGAAAGTTTCCTAGAGCAGAGTGACTCAGGACGAGTCACAGGTGAGTGTTGGGGGCCTATTGGCTCTTGACCAAGTTTTGGAGAACTTGGGTCATGTTTGACCGATTTTGGGACTTCGACAAGTTGTTTGAGGGTGGAGCACCCAAGCAAAGCAGAGATCATGAGATCTTGCCCCTTTTTGTGGGACTTTTGAGTTTAGGGTTGATGTAACGGGTATGGGATGTTGGTCCATGGGTTTACCCATGTCTAGGCCTCTTTTGTAAATGTATAAATAAGTAGCTAGGCGATGTAAGAAGGGGAGATGGTTTAGTGATAATGTTAGCTAAGTGTGAATAGATGTGAATGCTTTGTGCATATTGTATGTTGATACTTGCAGAGCTAAGTGCAAGTCATTTGCAGTGCTTTGTGTGCAACTGTGTAAGTCTCTGTTCTTAGACCTAACTCGGGGAAGGAGGATCTGGCGAGGTGTGCACAAATCTCCTATCCTATGCGGAGTGGATTTTGTGGATCTGTGCATGTCAGAAGATTGAAAGAAGATAATAAAGAAGACGAAGAGTTATTGGGCATAGCCCCACGTTGGGAGTGAACCACGTATATCCTGTGTTATGGTTGCTTTGTGCTATTGATGTGATTTATGCTTAATGTTGTAATATTTATGTCTGTTAGATGCATCTGATATAGTAGCTTAGTGCTTAATAATGTAAATGAATGTTAGATCTGATCTATTTCTAGATTCTAAGTGCTTGGATGTGTTATATCTTGTTGAATACTACGTTGTTTTGTAATTAGGGTTTTGGCCTGTGATGTGAATAAGGGTTAAAGACTAATCAATGCTAATTGCTAAGTGCTATGTTAAGGTATTTTAATCACAGGTCTATGTCCCAGCTAGGTTACAGACACTTGAGTCCTGCAACCCCCCCTGCCTCTACCTCGGGTGAGACTTCATCTGCTTCACAGGTGTTGCTGAAAGAGCCGATAGTTAGGGTTTTTTTGGTGCATTGTTGTAGCGCCGAACCCTGGGTATTCCCTTGTGCCAACACTCCCATTGAAGTTTGTGATGTTCTTTTAGGACAACCATATTTGTGGAAGTGTGATGCTGTGTATGAGTCTAGACCCTGCAATGTTATTATTACTTTGGGTAGACAATTGTACAGGATCCCAGAGGTAGCGTCGCCTACTACTATTTCTTTAATCTTTACTAAGAAATGCAGTAAGGTCATTTCACAGACCGAAAAGTTTGTCTTCTTTGTGATCCGTGCTCATAGTAAGCAAAAGGTCGCCACCACATCTGTGGTCTCTACACAACGCCTATACTTGCAGAAAAATCAAGTGGACGAGATCGTGGAAGAATACAAAGACATCATCTCCTCAACTACAGGGGTACCAACACACTGCCAAGTCAAGCATCCAATTGATCTGACCCCTGATGCACCTCTACCTAATGGACCAGTCTATCAATGCTCACTGATGAAGAATGATGAAATCAAGCGTTAGATATGAGAGCTTATTCAAAAGGGGAACATCAGACCCAACTCCTCCCCTTAGAGAAGCCATATTGTACTAGTGCAGAATAACTATGGGACTTGGCGACTCTGCATTGATTACATAGCCTTAAACAAAATCACAGTCAGGAACCGATACCCATTCCCAGGATTGATGACCTTCTTGACCAATTCAAGGGGGAAAAGTTGTTCAACAAGATTGACCTAAAGTCTGGCTACCACCAGGTTCCCATCGAACTAATTGATGTATGGAAGACAACCTTCAAGTCTAAAGGAGGTCTCTGCAAATGGCTAGTCATGGCCTTTGGCTTAACAAATGCACCGACCACTTTCATGAGGTTGATGGATGATGTATTGAGACCTTTCACCAAATCCATTGTGGTATTATATTTGGATGACATCCTCATCTTCAACAGAATGTGGGAGGATCACATGCGACATATTCAACAGGTTTTGAGCACTCTACGACAACACAAGCTTTATGCCAACTTGGAAAAATGCTCTTTTGGCATGAACGTGGTCCAATACTTGAGCTACATTGTTTATGAGCATGGGGTACATGTTGATCCAACTAAGATCCAAGTCATCCATGACTAGCCAGCTTTGACCACACTGACCAAGCTTCAGATCTTTTTGGGACTAGCCAACTTCTATGGATGGTTCGTGTTGGGATTCTCCCATATTGCATGGGCCCTCAACCAGGTGACCAAGGGCAGTGGTAGAGCCATGTTAGTGTGGGGGAAGGAGAAACAACACACATTCGATGATCTGAAGCATCACTTATGCTCATCTCCAGTACTCTCATTGCTTGATCTGCAACAACCATTCGAGATTGAGACTGATGCATTTGACAATGTTGTGGCCGCAATTCTCACTCAACACTGGCATCCGATGGCATACCATAGTGAGACACTCTTCAATACTGTCCGTAAATACCCCACCTATGAAAAGGAAATGTATTCCATTGTACAAGCATGTCTTCAATGGAAACATTACATTCTGGGGAAAGAGACAATCATACACACTTATCACAAGCCTTTGTAGTTCATACAGACACATGGGAAATTGCAGAATGACCGCCATCAGAAGTGGTCCACCTACCTGCATCAATTCCATCTCAACATCAAGTATAATAAAAGCGTCTCCAATCGTGTCGCTGACTACCTCATTCAACCTCCTATGACTGCACTCACTAATATGCTCCATTCATGTGAACATGAAGCATCTAATTGGCCCCAACTTTATCAACAAGATCCAAACTTTTCCACCACCTATCAGCTCTTGGGTACATGCACAACTGTCACTAATTTTCACATTCAGGATGAACTCTTATGCCATCTGGGCCATCTCTGTGTTCCTACAAGAGAGCATGCAAAGATGATTTGGGAAGCCCACTACAGTCGGGTGGCAGGACATTTTGGCATAGAGAAAACTGTGGTCGTTCTTCAGAAACATTTTTATTGGAAAAAAATTGGACAGGACGTCAACAAGTATATCATATCTTGCATTGCCTATACCATTGGAAATCCAACCATCAAGAAACAAGGCTTATACACCCCTCTTCCTATTCCCGAGAAGCCTTGGGAATCCATCTCAATGGATTACATGTTTGGCTTGCCGTCCACCAATAAAGGAAATGACTGTGTGTTTGTGGTCGTTGATCGATTTTCGAAGATGGCCATCCTCATAGCCTGTAAGAAGAATGTCATAGTGGCAGACACTGCCAAGCTCTTCTTTGAATGAGTGTGGGTCCACTTTGGGATACCACAAACCATCATCTCTGACCAAGACAACATGTTCCTTATCACCTTTTGGTCGAGTCTCTAGTCTTTGTTGGACACCAAGCTCACAAAATCCACTACTTTCCACCCCCAAACCGATGGCTAAATAAAGATCATCAATCCGATGATTGTGCACATCCTGCGCATGTACAATTCTAAGCATCCACGTACATGGGACGAGAGTCTCCCATATGTCCAACACAGTTACAACAGGGCTCTCCATAGTTCCACCGACCATAGCCCATTTCAGGTGGGTCTGGGATTCCAACTTTTGGGACCCATTGATGTTGCACTTCCTCTTTCCACCTCACATAAAGACTCTTCCCCTGATTAGTCTGCGATCAAAAAATCCACCAGATTCATTGAGGGGATTCAATATATCTACCAACAAGTCCAGGAGATTTTGTAGAAATCCAATGCTAAGTACAAGAAATGCCATGATCAACATAGGGTACCACACCAGTTTCAGGTTGGTGACAAAGTCTGGTTACATTTGCAAAAGGAGCGTCTCACCGGGCCCCATCGGAAGCTTCGTCTACTTCATTATGGGCCTTACACTATCACCAAGGCTGTGGGTAGCAATGATTTTGAGCTCAACACTCCACCCTTCCTTGATCTGCATACAGTATCCAATGTGGACCTCCTTCAGCCATATTTTCCACCATTATTGGACACCTCCAAGATCGTAGAACATATGACACCAACAAAGCTCAACCCTGACTGCATGGAACAAGAATCCACTAATYATATAGTGGACACACAGGTCAAGGGCACTCACCAATAACATATCCAACTTTATCAGGTTGTCAAGGCAAGGGAACTCCTACACCAAGGCAAGTGGCTCACCSRGGGCCAAATCCAGCAGAATTTTCCTCATTTGATGGGGGAACTCAACGCAAGGGAGACCATTGCTTCCTAAGGGGAGAGGATTGATCCAGGTGGATATTGGTGGCCGCGCACCTATTCCAACTGGCTCCTCGTGTCCATTTTTTGTTCAACACATTCTTCTGTACTTCTTTGTAATTGTGGGTTCTACACTTTTGGGACTGTCTGAATCCCCACACATCCTCCAGGTGGATACGGGTGGCCTCTCGCCTAATCCAACTAGCTTATTGTGTATGTTTTCATGTCAACACATCTTGTTGTACTTCCAGGGCCGTTTTGGGGCCCTAAACATTTTTTTTTTGGCTCGCGATAGTCAAACTATATATGGAGTTAGATTTTGATGGCAGAATGTGTATTTCTCTGAAAGACATTTCCAACGGGCTATCACATGCCTACAACAAAGGTCGTATGCAAAAGTTATGACCTTGGGAAGTTGAGGTACCAAATTACACCAACTTACCCATAGGGCCCACATGAATTTTGGCATTTCACCTTCTAGGGTTAGGCTTTTAGATGTATAGGGTTTTGGCATTCATGAGTAATATAAAAAATGCCTCTAGAGCCTCATTGTAATCCATTTTTGATCAGACAGATGCACGTAGAAACCACATCTTTTCTTAGAGATAGCTACCACCATTCGAGCAAGTGTTTCAATTCTATAGTTTTACAGTTTCATCCCATTTCATTATTTAATATAATATATTTTTCATTGGATATTTGTGTTATTCTTCATATCTCTATGTTTATTGTATTTAGTCTATTAATCAGTTCGTTCCGCTCCTAAATCCAGATCAATCATCTTGCATTGCCATAGAAATTGCATAAAACTCATGATGTTTTTCATGTAGATGTATTATGACATTATCATGTAACTGATGAATCTCATAAACTTAACTAGAAGGAATTGCAAGTTTCGGACGATGGAACCATCACAGTCGCCCCATTGCGCAGATTGGACCATAGGGTTCGACAACTTGGACAATTCTTAATATATCAAGTTAAGATCTAGTGGGACAAGTATAGCCCATGATATATTACCTGAGAGGACACAAAGACCATGCATCAAGATTATCCCTCACTTTTTTATTGTAACTTTAGGATGAAGTTTTCCAAAGGGTGGGTGTATGTAGCGCCCCATAATTTGGGTTTTAAAATAGCTAAACTACTATATGGAATATATTTTTATTCCTTTTCTTATTATCTGTTGAATTTAGATAGATTGATAGAACTATATTACGATGACATGTGGACCTACCTATATGCAAAAAATAAAGTATGATTTTTATTGTTTATGCTATTAATGACAATAGTTAGATGATTTCTTAAACATTCAAAAGTTAAAAGGAAAGTTTTGTATGTAGTACCCGTTCAATTTGTATGAATGGATTGTTGGTACGAAGCACATGGTAAATAAACACACTTCTTACTTTAAATACCAATATGTAATATTGTTGATATCATGAAAATGGTTATATAGTTATGCATGATGATGTGTTTTGGTAAGCTAACCTATAGGTCAAGGGGCTAAGAGATAGTCAGATAATTGTGGCACTAAAGTAACATTGATGTCATGGGCATCGAAAGAGTAATGATATGCTTTGAAGCATTATTTCACGATTTAATTATTAGTTGAAAACATTGTTATGATATGTGGGCAAGTGTGAGTTGTACATAAAGCATTGTTTCCCAAATTGGTTATTCGATGACAAAGCTATAAGAAAAAAAATAGTGGCACAATATGGTCAATGATAGGGTGTTGAACCTAGTTATATTAGGAGGAGTGGAGATACTAGCCATCATTTATCCTCTGAAAGTTAGAGTCTTGGGAGGGTTGTGTTAAGCCACACTCCCATAGATGTGTGATGGTGACTGCCAGTTTCTTGATGGGGAAGTTAGATCGATGTATTCAATGCTTCCACTTAAAGGTTATATATGGAACTAGGTCGATATAGTCGATGCTCCAGGATATTGCAGTAAGAAAAATGATAGGACGAGGAAGATGAAAGTAGGTTGCAGAGAAGGGATGATTTGTAGTTAGTTAAGGATGATGCTTGGGAAGTTGATGTGCCACTCTATTTTCTTACTTGGTTCCTACCATGTTTATAATATTTTTTTTTGATTCATTTTCAATAATTTAAATGTGATGATCAATGATCGATGAGTTATTGTAATTTTGATACTAAATATTATTGAATGATGCATTACGAGATTTATTGTACTGCATGCTTGGTTGTGAACATATATGAATTATGCATTAGAGGTAGTGATTGTTTATCATTAGTACATGTGCAAGTTATGTGTACAGTATCTATGCATACATACATACATTGTGCATGTACACAAATACACCTACTTGATGTATTAAATAACAACATAGATTATTAACTACTTAATAAATGATTGAATGGTTATGGAAATTATATTGCATATGTGAATATCTAGTAGCATAAAATAACTTCCTTGACTTGATTCATTGGTTTGTGTGGTGTATTAATTGGGTATGGTGGGTTGCCATGAATTTTGGGGAAAATAGTTTAAGTTTTATTTATAAGCTCACACTAGAAAGAGGACCTTGCAAGTAGGTACTAATTAGTTAATACAAAAAATTTAATGTTTTATTTTAATTAATTCTTCCCAAATATCTAGAAGGGGTTGATAGCCATTAATGAGGGTGGTTGAGGAGACCTTAGGAAGGGGGATGGAAATGGGACAAGGTAGTGAATCTATCGAGGGATTGGGGGGAGCTATTTGAGAGGAGGATTGCATTGTTTGGAAAGAGTATAACTATTGGAACAATTAGAACTATCAGAGTTGTGGGATCTATCAGACCTATTGGGATACTAGTAGTGTGTTGGTGGTTGTTCTTGGAACTTTGTGCATGAAGGGATATGAAACCAAAGGTTTCCTAAATACAGGGAGCTAGATAAGTTGTTTATAGTTGGTTGGGAAGATACAAATCTAGTTTGGGCTAATCAAATCTACAAAGGAATTACACTAGACTAAATAGGACAGAATAAAAATTATTTCTCCTTATCACTCCATAAATATTTCTATCAATTATTATAAATAAAATTATAAGTAAATACTTGAATTTAATCTTCTAATTATAAGTTAATTTCTAAATGTTATACTTGACAACCAACTTAAAAAGTTTATTTCCTATATTTATATTACCTTTTTATAATATCAAATAATAAATAAATATAATATAATATTAATAACACCAATAATAAACTATACATTAATGTAATGCTATAAAAATCACATTTCATTTTACATTATAATATAATATTAACAACACCAATAATAAATTATACATTATTGTAATGCTATACAAATCACATTTCATTTTACATTTAGGAAGGATGAACACAAATAGAAACATAGAAWACATGGTAATTTATAACACCCATTAAGATGTTAGGATGGAGGAAGGTGTTACACATATAAACACTATTTCAATTTTAGTATTCCCYAAAATAACCAAATTAAAAGGTAAAATTAGTGTATCTTTAATTTTAATTGTATTACAAGTGTAGGGTATCCAAACAGATTATGTGTCCTCTTCTTAYACGATCTTTATGGAGGAAGGAAAATCTCTCATAATTCTTATATGTATCTAGCACAATAGATGTTGAGTCCAGACTCATAAAAAAACAATATATTTTRCTTTAGATGGAAATAATTTAGTTGACAAGGTTTATTCATAGTATTTCCCTTGTTTTTTAGTTTTTAWMTTTGATTTCATTTTGTTTAAATTTGGTCATCACATTATTTATATAACACCTAGCTAGATATATAAAAGAACACCTTGTTGTTGTTCATTTAAAAGAATTATTATTTTTATTTTTAATATTTGAATATTTTCTAATCATAGTTGTGTATATTTTGTTATAGTTAAGTTGAACATTCTTTCTACTTTTAAAAAATGCTATTTTTTTTTGTCGAACCTTGTTTTTATGCATGAATTGATTCAATTTTATCAGTTAAAATATTTTGGTTTGTATCTAATTTTCTACCTTTGACTACATTACTATCTTGGATTGTTGATGAACATGTCTCTCTATTTTCAATGTTGATTTTTTTCCATCAATACCATCATTAAATTTCTTTTCTTCATCATACTCAAATATAAGGAACCATGCCTAAGAAATGCACAATACAATATTTTTTGCCCATATCTTAGATTCAACTTCTACATTAACCTCTTCCAAGACACCATAGTTCAACATAACCTCTTTAGAAACCTTAGTAAAGACAATAAGAGTGCGCTTTGGAATATGATTTCAACTCATCTTTAACCCTTTGCAAAGGTTGTGAAAAATTAATATAAAGCCATTAGGGAAGTTGAATAGATCAAATATGACAAATGAATACACAACAATAAACCAAGTACGCCAATACACAAACATGTGGTTTGGGCCTTTCAAGCATATTCAAATATCGAGTGATGTACTAATGTATATAGCTTTGTACCAGTAGAATATTTTGAAGGAATAAGAATTACATTCAATTATTTTAATGAAGAATATATTTTAAAAATCATATAGTTTCTATTTCATTTATATTTTAAAAATCATATAGTTTCTATTTCATGGATGTAGGAAGAAGAAAATTATTGTGCGAAGAAGAAGTTAGTCATAAATATATGTTAAACTTCCATTTCAAAGTAAGTTCTTGAGATCATATCTCTCTATAAAAACAATTTTGATGTTCAAACAAAGAATGGTAGAAATTTGATTTTATTCTTTATCTTTTGTACCTCCATTGTATCCAAATAAAGTTACAGCTGTCGAGATTAAATTAATAATATGCTGCATGCAATTTTGTAATAAAAAAATGTTAATAGTAAAGAAAAACAACCAAAATACTATATGTCATTATATCCAAATAAAGTTACAGCTGTCAAGATTAAATTAATAATATGCTGCATGCAATTTTGAAATAAAAAAATGTTAATAGTAAAGGAAAACAACCAAAATACTATATGTCATTAGATGATGCAAATTTTATTTGTACTCAAGTGGCTCTCCTGGGGTCTTATGCATTAAGATTTCTTTTAGCATCAATGCCAAAAGCAAGTCATCAACAAATTTATTTTCACAAATAGATGTGGCTTGAAGACACATTCATGAGCTAATAGGAATTAATTACAAATAATGCAATTTGCCTCTTCTCTTGTCTATGACATTTTCCCGTATAAGTCAACACTAAAATTGATCGCTAAGAAGTATTTTTGGCAAACATTTACTTTGATATTTTGAAAATTTGAGAACATTTACTTTGATATTTTGAAAATTTGAGCATCCACTTCAACATAAGTAGCAAATATCCATTAGTCCATTATATTGTGTTGTACCAAAATTGGGTTGCAAAGACAATTGATCACCCAATTATGTCACAAAGCTCTCTCAAATTTGTCAACAAATTCTGGAAAAAAATAAATGTACACCAAAAACTTATAGTTATCTAAAATAATAGTTGTTTGTTTATTAAAAGCTCAAAATGTTCTAGAATTCTCAAAAGCAAATTTCTAGCAAGATAAGAAGTAGTTTGTGTTGGAAGATTGGTTGTTGTCATTGATGTCAACACTAGTCATGAGTTTTGGACCGCAAGATTGATAAAGGTATTTGGACATGAAGGACAATGCACATGCATATACAACACCCATGAATGGATAGTATACATCATGTTGTTTCCGGTGGTATGTGGCACGTCACGTGGATCCTCATGGTTGAGGAGAAATGAATTTTTGAAGATGACAAAGTGAATTGAAGAAGGAAGTACATGTAAGCCTTGAAGATAATTAAAGAAAAGAATTACAAAATAAGAAAGTGTCAGGTCGGCCCTAATGTTAAAAGGAAGTTACATAAATGGTATAAATAAACATCATTATACAGTCATTTGATACAAGTCGAATTTCAGAGGAAATCAGAAGTAAAGAAGGCCGGATTTCAAGGGAGGATGAAGTCTTTTGGTGATGTGTTCTAAGGTATGTTATTTTCAGGTCATCTTACCATTTTTTCTATAATTTTTTTTTCTAGAACGATTCATATGGTGAAATCGCTATGGTATTGAGAAGACATATCAAGGTACCTCTGGTAAAAATTTCAGCTCTTGATTCGCTATAATTATGGAGATACACTATGTGGAAGATAAGGTTTGTGACCAGTCCTGAAGCTAGTCAATAAACAGGTGTTCTAGGTAAAACAATCATAACTTCTTCATAGAGAATCCAAATGACGTGGGAAAAATTTCATTGGAAAGAGTACGGACTGTAGTTTCTTGTATGTGAGTTTCAGAATTAGATGTTAAATATTGAGTGCGAGGCAGGCTGTGCAAGTTCACTCTCCTTAATATACCAGAATTGAATAAAGTCAACCATTCTTTCTACAACTTCTTTTTGGGGAGGATTCAAGGAGTGAAACTTGGATGAGTTTCAGAGAATACATTGAGTAATATTATCTATAGGATCAGAGTACTCCAAGACTTGAATAATTGAAGAAATT
>JASDQU010881486.1:16882-33293 GCA_032191745.1 Picea mariana | reverse complement strand
TAGTGTCAAGTAATCGACATTTGATGTGAAAGTATTCAATACAATACAAACGTAGAAGAATAAAAAAAATAAAAGATCTAGGAAGGAATTTGCACTAGTTCCTATAAAAATTTATTCCCAACTATCATCTCATGAATGCCTCATCCTCTTAGTATACCCTATTGCAATAGGATGATAAATAATGGCACTACTTGTGAATATGCACTTTGCTAAGTATATAGTGAATGAAATTGATATATGGGGCAATATTTGCAATATTTGATACATGGCTATTTCCAATATATAACTAGAGTATTTCTATCTTAACCCTATATCTATTAGGAACTAAAAGGGATAAAAAAAAATAGAATTGCAATCCTCTCGATTTATAAGCATTACACACAAATAGACATACATGACACATCTCATTAACTTAGGTTATATTGTACACTTTACTTCTCTCAATGAAATAACAAATGATGAAAAAATTGAGTGGATAAAATCCAGACCATAGACCTAAAGGTCAATAACATTCGTGAGAATGAGAGAAAATGATTTAGCAAAATACGATATTGTGCAATATAATGGAGACATATTTTTCTTTGATATTTTAAACTTAGAAAGAGATACTTGATAAGGAAATATACAAAAACCATTACAAACCATTTGAAGGCTATCACAAAACTCATGGTGAAAAAATATGGTATGACATAAATCCCAACAATAATTTCCCTCTTTGAAGAAAATATATTCTCAAGTCATCTACATCTAATAAATACAAACCACTATTACTTTCTATGCTTATTCAAAATAAAAATCATTATGTCTAGCTTCTACTCATTGCACTGCAACCCTGGGATAATGAACACGACTCTACCTACTTCATCTAAGAGAAGTACATAGTTTGGTTAAATAATTTAACAAGAGTGTGGAGACCACAATAAGTGGAATGCAAATATGAAATTGTTTACCATACCACAATGTAGCAAAGGATAAAATTAGAATCACAAAGGCCTCTATAAATTACTTTAAGAAACTAGATTTTAGAATGGAATAATGTTACATTAAACCTTAAGTTTAAAATTGACCTTGAAATTGGGAAGAAACATCATTATATGAAATCTACAACATTGGGCTTGAGACTATTGACTAAATTATCAAATATTCATGCTGATTTCACTTCATCAAGATTATGTTGGAAAGACCAATTCCCAATTCCTTCCATTTTCTCCAAAATTGCAATTGTAGGATCTGTTCCAAACATGATTGTAAGAAATATCATCCATGGTTCTATCTTCTTCAATATATTCACAAATTGAGCATGACCTTTTCCATCAATATTTTCACCATCACTCAAGAAATAATTGTTGTCTTCTTCTTATCCACATTAGGATTATTAATTCCTTGATAAAGTACATTTTCTACCAATTTCAAACTAGAAGAATAACCAGTTCCCCACACTAGTAAATTTGGGTCATATTCCGACGACCCTTTCGACGTAATTCTGATGTGATGTTGTTGGGATCACGACAAACATTGGCCCCTCCAAACATCATTTCTGGTACCGTCTCAATTCAGATGAATTTTCTTGTGTCTCACTTTCGACGTATCTTATGGACACGTGTCATACATATGGTTTACATGTCGTCTCCACTACGATGAAAAATATCGTCAAAATAGAGATGATCATAAATGTTTTTAGACCTTAAACGATGACGAAAGACGTCGTTGTAATGCCGACGCCAAAAACTATGCATCGACGAATTTGCCATATTTGCGACGTTTTCTATCGTCAGAAAAGTGTTGAAAGTCAGATGCCATAAATGCATTAGTGCGTCTATAGTGAGATGAAAGGGAAATCAGAATACCAACAAACTATATATGTGTGTGTGTGTGTGTGTGTGTGTGTGTGTGTGTGTGTGTGTGTGTGTTTGTGTCAAAGCATTGAAATTTTCTCGAAAATAAAGGGCTAAAAAAGTTCAATATCAATTCAACTGACCTAACCATAAATGAGGAGAAGGATCCTAGAGGAAAAGTGTTTCCATGAGATGGAATTGATGATGTAAAGGTCACTAATATTCAATATGGTCACACACAAGGATTTAATCTTGAAAAGAATGCCACTTTAATGGAATGTGCTTCAAAAAATGAACCCATCATCCAATCGGTAGGTAAAGAATATGGCATGCTCTCTCATGAAGTTTATTTTATAGAAAAAGAGGAATGTATAATATATTTTATGGACAATCTTGTCAAGGACACTAACAAGCTCATGGATTTTGAATACTATGTCATTATGCTATCAAAATATTATAAATATACTCACTTGAAGAAATATTTGTAGAAATATGTGTTATCATCGCCTCCTTATCTTGATTCCAAGAATTCAACACATGATGAAGGTAAACCACTATAAATACAAATAATAGAGATTGAAACCTAGGTGAAGGTCATGTTTTATAAGCATATGATTTGACAAGGTGAGATTCATGAGAAACACACACACACACACACACACACACACACACAATCTTGTTCCAAGAAGAAATAGAGGGGTGTTATGAATCTAATCAATAAAGGTTATCATAATAAATCTCCATCAAGCACACTTATGTGTGATAAATAAGCATACATTCCACAATGATAAATTCTTGTGACACTCCATTCACATGCAATATGGAATTTGACGACCAAGAGAAATAATAAGAAAATATTGTGAGTGTTACTTTGCTGCCTAGTGACAATGTTTCTTCTCAAGAAAGGATTGTAAATGAGATCATACCACTCACTAAAGATGTCACATATGAGGGTGTTGAAACTCTAATAAAAAAATGTAATTTTGATAGAAACTCCACCCCATTTCATATATGATAATTTCTAGATCACAATAGAGAAGCTAGAACCTATTTTATAGGAGAAGCAATCCTATATCTTCCTAGATCTTGAACCAATTGTGATGCATGGTGAAGATAAAGATGATTTTGACAAAGAGGTGATCACAATGAGAAGCAATACAAAATACACAAGAAAATATGACAATCTTGTAAGATATTTTTTTTAGATTCCATTCATACTTTCAAATATTATAATCATGTTTCTTATGACAACATTGAATGTTAGATGGAATCATCATTTTCTCGAAAATCTATAGAAAAGGGTAAGCATTTTGTTCTCTTTGATGTCAATGGAATTTATTCATACTTTCAAATATTATAATCATGTTTCTTATGACGACATTAAATATTAGATAGAATCATCATTTTCTCGAAAATCTACAGAAAAGGGTAAGCATTTTGTTCTCTTTGATGTCAATGGAATTTATGATGCTTTAATTCTTTCAATGATACTTTTCACAATATACCAACCTCACATACCTACTCTGCACCCTAATATTCTTGTCAATATTGATATCCTTTGATTGCTACATTGACTTTATGATTACACATAATTTTGAATGTCCAAGTGTAAGTTAGGGTAGAAATAGATTACTAGGTTATTTTTAACCATGTTATTATTTTGATTTATTTGCTAAAGTAACTTTTCAACTTATTTGAACAATGCTTTCAATTGTACTTTAGTTCATTGGTCCTTAAGACTACTAGCTTGTGTACATTAGTTTTCCTTATTCATTGTTTTATTTAATTCATTAACTATTTTCTTCATCAATTAGTTAGTTGTTATGATTGTTCTCGTAGAATGGATAGTTGTAGTATTTCGAGTCTACATTTTTCTTTTTGTTTTTTATTTTGTTTCATGTGAATATTGGCTTACTCATGTTTTGATGTGATTGGTGGATTTATTTTGGTCTCACGCGTGAAACTTATACAGAGGCACACATATTTGAGAGAAATATTTGATTGGGTATCGTTCGATGTCATCTCCTTTTTTCGATTCCAACAATGTTGAGTACATGAAAGATAATCATTGAAATCAGAAATAGGTGAATGGAAAAATCAGGTTAGGGACATATGTTACATGTATGTTGCATTCTATTCGGCACTCCATGGCGAAGATCAGGGCGATGGCGGGCAATTGCCGAGATTTGAATCTGGTTTTCACTGAAGGTTTTGGCGCCCATGATAGACGAGACTATGCTTGACCAGTAGCACCATTGACGACCCTGAAAGCTTCTCTTGCGTCGGTCTGGGCGTAGGTTTTTATTCCGCGACCGTTGTGAGCTATCGTTTCGCTTGGATGGACTGACTCTGTTTTGTTTTGCTGCTGCTGTCGTCGCCAACCATYGACTTGGAATCAATGTTGTTTTGCTGCTACTGTGACTCTTCTTTGCACCCCCAGCCATCCMTTTGGGMTATCTTCATGCTTCCCTGAGTTGTCTTGGTTTTAGATCTGTCGTTGTGCTCAGTTTTTTCTGTTTCCTAGATCTTTGTGTTTTCTACCTGGTCCCTTTCTGAAGCACTCTGACTATCCTTCCGAGACTTACTGGAGCGCTCTTCTCCACTTTTAGCTCTTACCGACTTTCACTGACCTGCCAGTTAGGATGGGGACCCCTGACACATTCTCCCCTCCTCACTGACTGCTTCAGAAGTCCTTTTTGTTTCTCTCCTACTTTAGTCTCTGTTTGTTTTCTTTAAAAGATTCTTAAGAGCGCCAAACCGCATGGACCCCTCTGCTGGGAGCATGGGAGACCCATGGGACCATCCGACACTACTGGCGTCGATAGATGATCTCTCCACCAACCATTTTCGGACTTCTAGAAGGCCTGTTGCACCTGTGCGTTTGATCCCTGGCCCCACTCTTCCATCTTTTTCTGCACATCCAATTACTCAGTCTGTTTCTCCAGTCACTGTTGAGACTACTTCACAGACTACTATTGAAGGAGCTCATCTTCCTGGTAATCAGAAGCGGAGCTTTGAAGGGATCAAACAACTTGAAAGTGGACTTGATGTGAGGTGCCCTCAGCTACGCCCTACCTCTAAAAAACAAGGCATCCATAAATGTCTGCAAAGAGTTTGGAAGCCTAAACTTAGACATCCCAAGCTCATTCTTGGAATGGATGTAGGACTTTTAGAAGCCTGCAACCTGGCCCTGTGTGCCTTAGTTGGGAGGCTAGCTTACAAGGAGAAATGTAAGCAGAACGTTGATGTTTGGATTGCAAACCACTRGAAACCGACCCTAAGTTACCTACCTAAGATTCACTTGCTTCAACAAGGATGGCTTGGTTTTATCTTCAGAAAACYAGAGGACACGACCCTTATCCTAGATAGATTCTGGGCCTTCGATGGGGGAAGCCTTATGCTCAAAAGATGGAGACTTGGATTCAATCCTTCCACTGAGTTCTTTAGCCATCGRCATATCTGGGTCCTTCTACCAGGTCTCCCACTTCAACTCTGGAACCAACAAGCGCTCGAACTTATAGGGGCCTCCTTAGGCCATTTTCTAAGGGTGGATTTAAACTCACTAGATGCATCAGACAGAAGAATGGCGAGGATTTATGTGGAAATCGACATCCAGGCTGGACTACCTGAAATTTTAGAGATCGATTGGCACAGTCAAATGATAGCTCAACGTTTGGACTACCTAGGCATCCTGTTTTTATGCTCTCTCTGCCGCAGAACCGGACATTTGAGAAGAGACTACCATAAGTTCCCCCCACCTGACTTCGTTTTGGATCCAGCGGAGGAGTCAACTTTTGATGGATACATCTCTTCACCCAACCAGTTTGCGGAGGAGGCACCTTTCCCACAGAGGGACTTCAATCCATCTGATGAAACTTTAGTAGGTAAGATCCATCAACTTTGTCCCTCACTTTTCAATACCCTCTCATCCTGGGATAGAATTTTCATCATTGAGCAGGCCGACAAAATCTTGTTTTTTGAACCCACGGCCTCTCTTCCTGTAAAGCCCGACCTACCACCTATATTTCCCCCTTCCCTGCCATTACCAACCGAGCCTGTTCCAAYAGACAGCTCCACCATCTCTCATCCATCACCTACACCTCAACTGCTAACACCACCTGATCCATCTGCAGGGGTTTCGRGTGTCCATCCTATAGCAGTCATAGATGAAACACTAGATCCTTTCACTCTACCTGGTTACTCGGAGCCGACCCAATCAGAACTCCAACTAGAAACCATGTTTCCAGACACTACCCCTGCTCCCCTTCTTCCCTTCGATTCRATACCTATCCATACCTATCATGGGAAATCTCTTTTTCAACCTACCCTTCCTCCATCTGATCTCCCATCTTCTTCAAACATTAATCCATCACCAGGATCRGATCCCACTTGGTCAAGAGGTATAGGGCTTGAACTTTCACCTTTAAAAACCCGCAGTGCGTGCAAAAAGAMTCTGACTGGACCGTCGGCATCGGGCACTTCAGCTACTATTACAAATCAAGGGGYACTTAGAGGATTAAAATMCCTAGCTCGAGGTAAATCATGATTCTTCTATCCCTCAACATAAGAGGGGTTGGAGGACCCCTGAAACTCRCCTCCATGYGAAGACTCYTGGAGAAGACTCATCCGTCAATTATCTTTCTTCAAGAAACACTTGTGGATGCTTCCGGAGCTAGGGAGTTCATGCATCTGCTCCGGTCGAACTGGATGACCTGTGCTGCAAGTTCTGTGGGCACCTCGGGTGGCCTTCTAGCCTCGTGGGACCCCTCTCTCTTTGATTTTTTGCCGATGCTCAGTCCTGGGGGGATTCTACTTTTCGAGACCTATTATGAACTTAATTCTACTATCAATCTGCTCAATGTCTACGACCCTTGTGTTGACCGCAAGGTTTTCTAGGAGCGACTTGATGATCTTGAGCTTTTAGCGGAAAAAAATCTCATCCTCACTGGAGATCTCAACTTAACCACCAGTCCCAAGGAAATGTGGGGTGAAAAAGCATTGATCGACCCACTCCTGAGCTTTTTTAATCATATATTTTACAAAAAATCCTTGGTCAACTTGAAACCAACTAAGATTTTACCCACTTGGAGGAATGGGAGACAGAGACCAACTAGCATCGCTAAGCAACTCGACCGATTTTTAATTGTAGAGGATTTGCTCTCACCATCCCGCATCTTACACGCTTGGGTAAATCTCCCTTTCCTATCTGCCCATGCATCCATCTGCTTACAGATAGGTGTGGGGTGCTTCGGTGCTGGACAACCTTTTAAGTTGAATCTGCAATGGCTGAGGGAGGACTCTTTTAACAGCCTGGTCAGATCGATTTGGGCTAACACATCCCGTTCGGTTCCTGGAGATCCCCAAGGCAATATGGTAAGTAAACTTTCTAGATTAAAATTTCATACATTACATTGGTTAAAAGGTAAAAATAAAGTGGAACAAGCTGCCATATACAGGATTGAACAGGAGTTGGAAGACCTTCTCCAAGCACAAATCCAGGACATTGCCAGCACTGACATTGACTTTAAAATTCGCGATCTAGAGAAAGCTCGTAACACTTTTCTTCATGAAGATGAGGAGAGATGGTGTTTGAAGAGCAGAATGCTCTGGCTGGCTGGTGGGGACAAAAATACTCGCTTCTTTCACCGTATTGCCAGCGCCCGATGTTCAAAAAAGCAGCTTTGGGATATAGAAGATGAGGACGACACTCTACACCATTCACAAGAAGATATCAAAGCTGCCGCTTCCAATCATTTTAAAGTTTTTTTCCAGGATGCCTCTGCTCCTAGCCTAGCAACTCAGATAGAGTTAGCAAGCCTCTTCCCAAAGATGGTGACTACCGAGGAGGCTATAGCCTTAGAATCTCCCTGTACAAAGGAGGAACTGTTAGTGGTTCTCAGTGGTTTCAAAAAAGAAAAGATCCCTGGACCCGACGGGTGGTCGGTTGAATTATATCTCCATTTCTTTGATATTATGTGTCAGGATCTTCTGGACGTCGTGGAGGATGCTAGAACAAGAGGAGTGGTAAATTCTCAGCTAAATAATACCTTTATTGTTTTGATTCCTAAATAAAATCTTCCCAGACAGTTTAAAGAATTTCGTCCCATATCACTCTGCAACCTATGTTACAAACTAATCTCTAAGATCATCGCCAGAAGAATCCATCCCTTTCTTTCCAGGGCACTTTTTGATGAATAGCTCGGCTTCCTAAAAGGAAGACAAATTCTCCACGCAGTTGGAGTCGCTCATGAATGCATCCACAGTATAAAGACAAAAAAACAACAAGCCATTCTTCTAAAGCTGGACCTTAAAAAGGCCTTCGATTGCGTCAACTAGAACTTTCTGCATCTTATTCTTCTACAGTGTGGTTTTGGGTTAATTTTAAATAATTGGATTTTGGGATGCATATCCTCGGCCACCCTTTCTATTCTGATCAATGGGGAAGTTACCAAATATTTTTGCTGTGAGAGAGGGCTCCGACAGGGATGCCCTCTCTCACCACTTCTTTTCATTTTGATCGTTTAAGGGCTCAGCATCTTACTCAAAAACAATCAATTGGATGGCCATCTAACAGGGGTAAAAATCTCTGGGTTGACACATATCCTGCATATCCTTTTTGTTGATGATGTGCTGATCTTGACTTCGACCAGTCTTACTGAATGGACCATCATACACTCTATCATTAACACCTTTTGCTCTGCCTCTGGATTGGAGACCAATATCCACAAATTTGTCTTCCTAGTATCGAATGCTCAGGAGATTTTACAATCAGATTTAAAAGAGCTATTTGGTTTTGCTTCAATCGAGCTAACAGAGGGGTTTTCCTACCTTGGATTTTTTTATAAAATCTTCCAGATATTCTAATAAATATTGGCTCTGGATTATTGACAAATTTGAAAGAAGAATTCATCATTGGTGTAACATAATGCTCTCCTTGGGAGGAAGATATGTTCTCATAAAAGCCGTCTTGGAAAGCCTTTCAGTTTTTTGGATGGTGTTAGCTCACATCCTGGATTTTGTTCTGAGGACCCTTCGTCAACTTATCTTTTCCTTCCTTTGGACCGACAACAAGAAGAATTCAGGTTATCACCTCTGCAGATGGGATGTAATTTCAAAACCTAAGTTGATGGGTGGTTGGGGTCTTAGAAATTTTCCTTTCTTCTATAGGGCGCTCTCGGCCAACACCTTCTGGAAAATTCTAATGAAACTCGGCCTCTGGAGTAAGGTGATCAAAGCCAAGTAATTCCCTCTTTTACCGGTTCATATCTGGATCAGATCTGCCTCGGAGCGACCCACCAACGGCTCTCAAACCTGGAAACATCTCTCAAAGTCCCTTCCGATCATTATTCAATGGATTTCGTGGAACCCAGGCAATGGTTATCTAATTGAAGTAGGCAGAGACAGTTTATTGGGATTGGGAAAACATGCCATGCTTTCTCCCCCACTTCTGGCGCACCTTCATAGTAAGAGCCTTTTTTTCTTACATCAAATCAGCTCACCGTCCAGTGGGGGACAATTGGGCGATCATTGGCTCAGTGGCACAGATCTCCACTTGGAATCTGATTTAAAATGTGAATGGGATGGCTTCACTCAGTTGTTGACGGACGCGGGCATCCAACTACAAGAGCGGCCAGATACCCTCATGTGGATGGGAGGGGATTGTTCTGGCACASTCACTGCAAAAAACGTTTATCAAGCTTTARCTGAAAAATTCTGGTCTAAAACTAATGCTAGCTGGCACCAGAAGATTTGGAAGGGAGACTGTCCAATCAAGCTAAAACTATTCGTTTGGTTGCTGATCGAAAATAAGCTTCTAGTTTGGTCGAACCTTCAAGCCCATGGATGGGAGGGGCCTAGCCGCTGCATCCTGTGTAAACTACACAGCGAGACTATCCCCCACGTCTTCATTGAGTGCTCATTCTTCCGATCGGTGTGGCAGCTCATAGCTCCAACGCTAATTCTCACCACGACGTGGACAGGTTCCAACGTGCCAAACTGTTTTCAAAACTGGATGGGTGATTTTAAGAACCTTGCTCTGTTGCCAGTCTTTCTCTGCTGGCAGGTCTGGAAGGCCAGAAACTCTGCACTGTTTGATGAGAAGTCTCCTTCGATACATAGAGTGGTTAATTTAATTCTTGCTGAGGCAGCTTTACAAAGAAAACAATCAATGGCTCCACCTCCTAGTAGGCTTAAATTTACAGTTCCTTGTGATAGGGTTGTTGCCTAGTTCGATGGAGCGGCTCAACAAGGTGGCTCACTTTGTGGGGCGGGAGGGAAAATCGCTCTAAACTCTCATTCGTGATTCCGTTGGACTCTAAACTGTGGACAAGGATCTAACATGAAGGCAGAAATTTTGGGAGCGTGGGCGTCTCTCATTCTGGCAAGTCGCCTACATATCGATGAGCTTTTACTCCTTGGTGACTCCAAAATTATTATTGATTGGCTGAGTGGTCAAGAAGATTTCCATGTGGCGGCCCTTGAAATCTAGAAAGAGAGAACCCAAGAAACCACCCACCTGATTAGAAAGCTCTCTTTCTCTCACATCTATAGAGAGGAAAACAACGAGGCAGATACCCTTTCTAAAAAAGCTTTGTACTTGCCATCGGGACACATTTGTTTTACAAGGTGGGAGGAAGGAAATGAAGGACCTACCATCATGATCAATCTTTGATTCTGCCACCTTTTGTTTTTATTTTGCTGCTTTCCCATGGCTCTGGAAGCCGATCTTGGTAATGTCAAGGAATAGATTTATGATAGTATGGACTGCAACGATCCACAAGCATAGTACCCCTCATGTATTCGTCTTCGCGAAGATAGATTTGTATATTTTTATATCCTTTTGAATATAAAGCATATTTTTTCTCGTGGAAAAAAATGTTGCATTCTATTCACCTGATTACAAAATGAAATCAATAAGTTGCACATAATAAGATTATATTAGTTGTGGCAATAAAATATTCATAAAATTCACTATTTCAGTAACACCACTAACTTATAAATTATTAGCTATACCCAAATACCCATTAGATGGTCCTCGTGCATAGTATGTTGTTATGTGGTAAACTCTCACTAATTTTTAGGTACCTCTTGTTTAGCATTTGAAATATAAGAAGATGAATCCACAATATGTTCAAACAAGGAATTCATAGATAGAACAACCCCATTGATATCTTGAGTATACTATTTCACATAAGAAATAATTGAGTGGAAAGAAGTGTTTATGAGGATTATTGGTGAACCATATCATTGCTACTAGATTATCCTTTTGTTTATAAGTGCTTAGAAGGAAAGGTCCATTCAAGAAGAAGATTCAATGGTGGCTTAAGGGTTGAAGGGAGGGTGATGGTAACATTGCTTCAAAAAAATCTAAGATCAAATTCAAAAGTGATATCATGACAAAGGATATGCATGTGCATGAGTTGTGAATTTTGAGTAACCTAAATTAATAGAAGATAACATGTGAAATGGTGGAGGGTGGAATTTCACAAATGAATATTTTGGTCTCAAGAAGGTGGAGAAATTTGCATGGATATCTTATGAGTGAAGAGATGGGAAGATTTCATGAAAGTGTCTTGTTCATCATACCCTTGTAATAAATCCCAACTCATAAGGAGTCTCTATATGCTTGGATGTGTACCTCTTGTGTGGAATTTTTCATAAATGCCATTGAAAGATGATAAGGAGCCCAATATCTCTAAACTTTAATCACATGCATCATGGGGACATAATCACTATAAAATTTGTGACTCCCAGTCTTGTATTATTTCCTATCCTAACAATACTCAATGATCATGGAGTATCCAAGTTATTGGAAACCAAGAGTTGCAGGAGGTAAGGAAGGTAAATCTACAAGATAAGGAATAGAGGGGTGCACCATTTCTAGTGAAAGAAATATTGGTTTCTGTCCCAACCAATCAACCAACATGAACATGCAATCCAAGGAATAAGAGTGACCCCATAGATGAGAGGAAATCATGGAGTTGATAATATGACCCATATGGCCCTCAATCGCTCATTAATGAGCCACATACAACCCATGGGATAAATTTCCCTAGTTGATTGGTTTTGTATGGGTTGTTAGCAATCTATAGGCAATAAATTAAGACTTGAAAGACTAGAATATGGCTCATGGAAGTCATGGAAAACAACAATGACATTTTACTCTTTCCAACAATCAATTAGAGAATGGAATTAAAATTTGGAAACTCTCTACAATATTGTAACAATCATATTATCTAATACATTGATTCTACATCTCATTGATAAACCAATGATGTGAATTCTAGAGATATTGGGATTCTTTAATGGCTAAGAGAAATGAATACATGAAAAAATAAGAGCATTTCCTTCAAATGAAACTTCACACCATTAAAAATTTGAAGAAAAGAGGAATCCAAGGCCCCTCAAGATGTGCCTTCTATCTCTCTGAAGCTCAAATGGTTCATCACAATTTCTTTGAGTGTGAATAATTTACTGTTTAAGTGTTAATGTGTTTACTGAATATCTTCTATAATAAATTAAGTGTTAATATGTTTACTATTTTGAGTTTAAGAAGAATGTATCCACAACAAAAATAGCCTATAAGCCCTAGATTGACAACTTATTATTTCAACATAACTGGATTTTTCTTTAACCATGGTTGTCTTTGAAATAAATACTATAACTACAAATAAAGAGTTATTTCTTAAACCATTTTGGTAACACACAATGAAGGCTCTAGATCAACAAATACACAAAGGAAGGCTTGTAGATCAACAAAAACACAAAGGCCAATGTGTTACCTCCAAGATCTACACCAAAATATTCCTTCTATCTTCTTTGTGTAACCCTTTATTTTTGTTTCTCAATCCTTGGTGATTTTCTTCATGTCTTCTAATTTATATTGGGCGTCAACCTATCAACATAAGAAAGCATTCAAATGTATAAAATATTAAAATTCTCAAGAAACAATAAAATTATGACATATGAGGTCCCATTCAAGGTACTTGAAACATCTTCAAATTAAATAGTCATTAAAATGATTTGGATAACATACCTCCCCTGATCGCAACTCATCCATCATTATGTTTGTCTAATACCTGCAGTGCCAAATAATTCAATCTCCATAAATTTCTATAAAATGAATACACTCATATTGGTAGCATTATTTACTCTAAGATGCATTTTTATGAGAATGCCAGATCATACATTGACAATGCTTCCAAGCACCTTATAAGACTTCCTTTTGGACTAGCCCTTCATCATCCTAGATCCAAACATGGATTYACTTGATGAAAACAAACTACAARCATGATAGATATATAATGTTGGCACCAAGCCGAAGTGGAAAGAAGGACGATCGTGGGAAAGAAAGTGTGCARAAACTAAAGTAACAGCTGGAGAAAGAACAACACAYGCACATGCAAGAAAGTGTGCACAAGGAAAGCGACAACTGGAGGAAGAACAACACGTGCATGGGAGGAAGACCTAACGTCGGTAGGGTTAGGGTTTTGGTAATACACTGTAAATGGCTGAAGATCCCGATAGATATAAATATAGATACACATGTATCATATAGATGTTGGCATTTTGTAGTAAGTGTACTGTTTTTGTAGAGGTTCAGGTTCTTGTAACATTCCATTAGAGTGATGTACGAATGGATGAGTTATGTAATACTGTTATGTAATATTTTTGTAAGTTGTTGAGCAAAGAAAAGAAGAGGCAAGGTAGATCTAAGGAATATTGGATCGCAGGATGTAGAGCTTGGTGCGATCTGGTTCACCTCATATAGATCTTACCCATTAGATGAGAATTGTAAGTGCGCGACGCCAGAAATGCAGAACTACCATAATAAAAGAGCCAAGAGACAAATCTTTGTGGACGTAGCCCAAGAGGGGGTGAACCACGATAATATCTGTGTAATGTGATGAATGCATGGATATCTTTACTTTCTTTCAGAAGTTAATGGTTATGCTTGATGAATGAGTTAATACATTGTTATGGAATATGCTTATGCTGTTTGAGAAATAAACTGTGAAATGTACATATGCACCCGTGAGGAATAAGTATATTACACTTACAACTCATAGTACATGGMTTTGGTTAATAAAKCCCTATMTCATACTCAATCCTAGGCTGTAAACACCTGARTCTTACAACCACCCATTTAAAGATATCTCGGGTGAGACTGCACAGTGCATTCTATGTACTGTGTTGACTTCTGGTTTAYCAGGAGGGCCGATAGTTWTATAGGCTTGGTTGGAAACCCAAATGACATGAACCTTGGGTCAATAAATCAGATGGCCAAGAGAGAAGAGTAAGCAAAGGACAACCAACCAACAAATGGTTTCRTTGCCGTGTTAAGAGGAATAAGAGAGGACTGAGTAGACGAGATAGAGTGAATGAGAAATGAATGAGMGAAACAAAGAGAAATGAGACATTAGAAGGGAATGTTGAGACCTTGGAACCCCACAAAAGAGGAAATCAAAGGCTGGTTGAGAACCAAAGAACTAGAGTTTGCACAGAAAGACAATAGAAACCCTATAATTACACCGYGTAAATATCTGGATAAATAAATATTTACTTATTTACACGAAGTCTTTTTTTGTGATTTTCCACATCTACTACAGGAGTGGATCCTAAGGTTGAAGGGTAACCATGCGACGAACCGGATTTTACAGCCTGATTGGACTCCAGTACAGATTGAGGAGCTACAGCAGGTGAACAACAAATTCACCTATGCAGTAGACTTTTGGCTTGACAATATCGTGGCACACTTCATCACAGAGTTTGAAGTCGACACAACGAAGTCATACAACACAACTGAGTAAGAATTCCTACATGGATCCAGAGGAAGGTACATTCGATCACTGTATACTTATATTAAGATACTACTATATAACAAAGGTGTAATGACAATGGAATCAAACAACTAGACTTCCCTGTGTGCATGGAGGAAGGGGGGAAGCACTGATAGAGAAAGGATAAATGGAAGGAAGTCAGGATAAAGGAAAGAGGGAGGAAGAACCCTTGGACCCGATGATGATGGATGACGACTAGATCAAGTGGATATTGGCGTCATTAGGAATGACGCGTAGCAGAGTACCCTACCAATACAAGGTGAATACCAAGAAGAGAGTCGTAGCTGTGAGGGAGGGCTTGGCTAGCGATGAGGAAGAGGTAGAGGATCTCCGGGCTGTGGAGCAGATTGAGGAAATCTTGCATGAAACATATGACAGGAAGAAGAGAGGCCCAAGAATAGGAGGAGAAGGCATCCATCCTATCCATATTAATGTCAGCGTGGAACCCATAAACCCATGTGCGACCAATACACCAAAGAGAACACCACCGTTTAGAAAACCAAAGTTCGGAGGAAGTCCGACAACATGAAGTACATCTACACAAGGAGCAACAATTGGAGGAGCCAGTTCATGCAACCCCAGTCAAGTATCTACACTGCGCAGAGGAGGTAGTAGTTCAATATTCATAATGGCAGGACACGATCCCACTATCAGATTACCAGAGTTTCGAGGAGAAGCAACGTAAGACCCTGAGAAGCACTTGTTCATTTGTGCAAAAATTTGGGAAGCAAAGCAGATCACCGATGAAGATACCAAACTCGTGCAGCTATTAATCACACTAAGATACCATGCATTAGACTGGTACATGAGCCTAGACACGAACAATTCCCCTGGGACAATAAGGACATTGGCCGAAATTAAGAAATTATTGATAAATGAGTTCCAGAAGCCGAGCTCAAAGGATTAGTACATGAACGAGATGATTGAAATAAGACAGAAACCGGGAGAATCTGTATGGGAGATTGATCAGAGATTCAAGTGATTAAAAGGAAAGTTAAAATACCTTATGATTGATATGCAACATCGACACCTATTTCTCAACTCACTACTACCACACTTAAAATATCCCTTACAACAACAGAATTTTCAGATGCAGGCAGAGGCTCTGTAGGCAACCTTACAACTGGAAGAGAACCAATACCAACAAACATACCCAACTATCAAAGAGATGAACGAGGATTTGAAGAATTTAACATTTCAATTGAATCATAATAAGAACAAGGACAAACGAGAAGCCGCTTGGTGCACCACCTGTAGGACAGAAGGACACCACAAGAATGAATTCCCAACATTCGTTCAGTATATGGCAACAGGTATGCCAAACCTGCTATCACAGGGAGGATTATGGTGTGAAATATGAAAGAAACCCAGTCATGACCCTTATCACTGCACGATGATGAAAAAATATTAGATAGTTCCAAAGAATTCATATTTCACCTTTTGTAAGTCAGTGGGCCATGACGAGAAAGATTGCAAAACTATGGAGCTGATGCTGGAAAGAACATCAGATGCATACAGGGTACAGGCTGAAATGATGACTGGGAAAACAATGCCACAGTTCTATCAAGCCCCAACCCCATACAACACTCTACAACAACAGTATAATACTACGCATCAACCCTACAATAACACGCAACCACACTACAACCTGACACAACCCTAGTACAATAACGCACAATATAATCAGGAGCCACAGTATAACGTGTCAAGAGGTGATCACGTAGACTATAGAGGAGC